>JANHFQ010007935.1:0-10302 GCA_032468035.1 Aparallactus werneri | reverse complement strand
GCCATCCATTGCACTATGAGATGGTGATGAATTGGAAATACTGTACTGAAATAATAATTCTAGTGTGGGTTATAGGTCTCCTCTATGGAGTGTTGTACACCAATAGCACATTTTCCATCATTTTTTGTTCTAATGTGGTCAACCAATTCTTCTGTGAAATTCCACAGTTGCTGAAACTGTCCTGCTCTGGCACAAATTTACTTGAGGCTGGAATTCTTATGGCTGGTATCATTGCTGGACTAGGTTGTTTTACATTTATAGTTGTATCTTATGCAGTTATATTCAAGGCAGTGTTAAGAATCCCTTCTGAACAAGGAAGGCAAAAAGCCTTATCCACTTGTATTCCCCACCTTGTTGTAGTATTTATGTTAGTGTTAACTGGAAGCTTTAGCTATCTAAGATCTCCCTCTGACACACCATCTTATTTGGATTTGGGCTTGACTGCTCTGTATGCCCTCCTTCCACCCCTGTTCAATCCAATCATTTATAGCATGAGAAATAGGAATATCAAATATGTCCTGTCTAAACTGTGGAGATTGTGAAAAAATATATATTTACCTGTTTCTATTCTGGTCATCCCAATTTTGCATTTCCCTGGCTATTCTTTTAATTATCTGAATATAAGTATAAATTTAAAAAAGGGAAACATATAGTAATTGAGATACAGGCACATCCCACCTTTCAATCCAGAAGAATTATAGAACTCAAGAAGTTACTCAGCAAACCTGCTATACTTTAAAAATGCTAAATGTGGATGATTGGGAGCTTCTGTGTTGGCTCAGAATAACTACTCTTGGTTTTTGGGAAAGTATGGATGCAAAATAATTGTGGAAAACAAGTGTAATTGTTTAAACTTGTTTAAGTGAAAGCTGTTTAGACTACGTGGCCTATTTTTCCCTGTGCTTTCTGTATAAAATGATTCCCGCTACAATGCTTTCATACATTGTATTTTGGCAAAACACATAGTATTTTGGCAAAACACATAGTATTTTGGCAAAATACATAGTATTTTGGCAAAACCAGGCACTTGGTAGAGTGGGCATGGTGGGTGAGCTGGTACTAGCTACCATTACTTTTTTTATAATCACAATATTATGAAAGAGCAAGAAGTCTATGTCATAATTGTAATAGAACATCATGTAAGATTATAGCAACAACATGTCAATTGGAAGAGATAAGAAATACCCCATTGTCTAATAACTGAATAAACAAATATAAATAGATGTACACCAGGATGATATTTTATTAAAATATGATATAGAATGGTTTCAACCAAGCTGCTGAAAATGTATAGTAAAAGGATTATTCAGATTTTGTGTTATCTTTGCCACCATCTGTCCAATACCTTTAAAATTTATTCCATAAATTACATAAACATGTATTTTTAAATGAAGACAGGTGAAATTTTTTTAAGGCTCAGTATAAGAATAGTTAATTTCTGGAATACCCTACCAGACTCCGTTGCTACAACCTCCAACCCTTGCAGCTTCAACCTCAATCTATCCACTGTGGACCTCATCCCTGTCCTAAGAGGTCTGTAAAGGGGACGTGCATAAGCTCACCGGCCTGCCTACCGTCCCTGTTTTACTGTCACAATTTATCTTTATATACTTATTTCTTCTTGTTTATGTCTATACCTATACCTATGCCTGTTATCTTAAATTTGATTGACAAATAAAATAAATAAAATAAAAATAAAAATAAGTATAGTTTGGGATGGTGCCATATGCATTTTAGTATCACCTAGACAATATCAGTACCTATTTTTAAAGGATGGGTTTTTTCAGCTAAAGGAATATGAAATTTGCTGCTGTATTTATACTCCTGTATTGAATGTTTCCTTCTTGTTTACTTGCCTTACTTGTGAAATTTCTTGTCTACATTATATTTTGCAGTTACTCAATAAAGTAACTTTACTTAATAAAGTCTTTATTTATCTAATTTGTGTGGGAATTACTTTCTAATTTATGAACATCATGTTCAGATTTTTGTGTGGCATAATCAAACAAATCCATAGCCTTCAAGAGTCTTTTTAGGGAACAAAATGTGTGAGACTTATACAAAGAAGATCTTTGGAGATCTTTGGAGTTCGGTAAAGATTCACCACCCTCTTTATTCAGCAAATATGAGGAAGAATGGTCTCTAAGAATTTAGACTTTTTAAATATGGGAGATCAAGATATGTCAATAAATTCCTCAGAATACAATGTTCATCTGCACTGCCATTATTCTGCCTCAGAGTTATGGTACATGATTACTCATGCTGTAACAGAACATTTAATTTTGAATTTGAGGAGATGTCAGCTTTTTGAGGAAGGTCATTCAAGAAAGGGATTATATTTTATAGTCATGAGAAACTGATTGTGTTTTCCTTTCTCTCTTTTTTATACAGAGGGGAGTTAGCTTGATTTTTTAATGCTTTCCTGATTTCCTGGGTGTAACTTTTGTTTTTGTCATTGCTGCTGTGTAATTTTCCATTTTCAGGCATGATCTTAAGACATGTTTTGTTTAAGCATTATTTCTAAAATAAGAAGATAAAATTTCAATGCAAAATGGCAACATGGAAGAAATGAGATTGATTAATGTGAATAGGATCTAGTGGAGCTAAAACCCTTTTGAGGTCTAGGGGAACAAAAAATCCACTGGTGCAGTGAAAGAAGACTGTCTTCTACCCTTTCATATATAAATGTGAGATTTTAGTGCATATACAGTATAACAGAATGCTTGTATCACAATCGTGCTGTAATGATATTGTCAATGTGCTTCCTTTACTGTCATCTATAAACATTTCATTTTTTATTTCTATTTCCTTAGCAGAACATATGATTCTTATACTTCCCTGTATATGCTCTGCCCTCTCAATGGGGTATTAAGTTTTTCTTTACTTTATGGCTATGGCTTTTATCCTTTCAACCCAGCCAAAACTTTGAAATTGCCAGATACAGAGAGAAGTTTGTCATCCTACCAATCTACTTTAATATGTGTGTTTCTTACAGGTTTAATGCATATTTTATAATCAAAGCAAAAGTTCTTCACTTGACAGAAAGTTGATGAAATACATTTTTAAAATGTTGAAATGTGTATCTTGATGTCCTGTCTTGTTGGGCTACAGATAGGTTCTTTTGGGAAAGTAGCAATAGCAATAACAGACTTATGTACCACTTCATAGTCTTTGCTATGAAAGGCCGAACTGCTGGTAGCCCACAATCAGCAGACGTAGCCTGCACTACTGCATTCTAATGACTGTGCCACCATGGCTCTTAAGAGTACGGAGTGCAGGGGGAAAGTATCTAAGATTCTCTTACTGCAGGGAACAATTTATTGCAGAAACCAAAGATTATTTTCCAATAAAACTGAGGAAATATACACTTAGTTTTTAGCATGTGTAATATAACTCTCTATATTTTATTTGCTGTGTATCTTGTTCTGTAAGATTTTTTATTTATTTCTATTAAATTTACTGATCTTCTTATGCTATTATTGATATTTTATAGGTCTCTGTGAGTTTACATGGTATCTCATTCTATGAGCCTTGTTTTAGTATTTATTTGAAGTTGCCTCAGTGGAGAGATATTAACACTCTTAAAGAATATAACAGAAGAAAAAATCTATGGAAGAAATAGTAAGTTACTTATATACGGAAAGCTTAACAGAGGAGGCATTTCCTTCTTTGCAGCAGCATATTGTTATTTATTTAAATTTGCCTGGCTTGTTATATTTCTGCCTTGGCTTCATAATTTTTCCATTTTGTTGGAGTGTCTCATTTATTATATCTGCCTCTAGAGATATTCTTACTGTGCATGTTTCTTAATTTTTTTTGTTGAAAATATTCTTTAGTTGAATAAAAGTTACAGAAATATGAAAAATGTTATCATTTGTGTTTTGGTAGGAGTATCAGAGGAGAGAGATAAAATAACAGGAGCAAAGACACTTCTGCCAGGGTACACAGGGTAAAGGTTTATATATATGGGGGAGGGGGCTCCTCCCCCTGCTGTATAATGTGGTAAGGGGATATCAGGTACACTGGCACTTCTGGTTAAACATAGCATGCCATGGCACAGCAATACTCTGACATTATTTTCCACTCTTGTGTTAATGATCTGGGCTTAACTGGACTTAATTAACCAACTATCATCTGTTCTCCTAGCTGTGGTAGACAAAATAGATCAGGGGTCGGCAAACTTTTTCCCTCAAAGAGCCACTTAGGGGTATTTCCTGTGGGAAAAAAGCTGGGTGCCATTAACCTGGGTGGGTGTGGCCAACTCAATTATATTCCCACAAAGTCACATGACCCCCCTTGGCCACACCTATGTGGGAATGGCTAATTAGCCAAAAATAAGCACAGCATGAAGATGTCCCACAGCCTATCTACATGAATAAATGTGGAGATACAAACCCAGGATAGCTTTGCTGCAGCTTTGTGCACACCTTCTCCCCAAACACTCCCCCAATCCCATTGCAGCCCTTACTGGTGCCATGGCCAGGACTCGTCACTGGTGCATCTGGCCCGGAGGATAAATTGGCTGGTGGTGCAGGGAAGTTCCTTTGAAAGCCTGGCCTGGAGCTGGTGAAATCTTAGTGCATGGTTGTGTCCATTTCCTCAAGACCCATGGGAAATTGAATGCTAATGACTCCTGGAGCCAGCCTTGTGGCCTGCTACTTGCCTCATGCTGGCCACCAATCTTCGCCCACCCACCATGATCTCTGCCTGCCTCCTTCTTCCTCCAAAGATCAGAGAGATGAGAGATCACTCTCCGATCTGCTCTGCAGGGGAAGGAGGCATGCAGTGATCATGGCAGCCAGGTAAAGATTAGCAGCTGGGCTGGATGAAAGCAAGTAGCAGACCACAAGGGCAACCGGTAGCAGGTGCATCTGGCCAGGGCTTCTTGCCTCCTCATGGCTGCCACCAATCTTCACCCGCCCACCATGATCTCTGCCTTCTTCCTTCCCCCACAAAAAAAGATCGGGGAGTGATTTCTCTTCTCTCTAATCTGTGGTGGAAGGAGGAGACAGGCAGAGATCATGGTAGGCTGTTGAAGATTGGCATCGGCCACGAGGAGGCAAGAAGCCCCAGCTGGTGACACATGCCACCGCTCACCATCATGGCCTGTTGCTTGCTTTCACCCGCCCGGCCGCTATTATCACTGCCTGCCTCCTTCCCCCATGGGTCTTGAGGGAAAACCCCCCAGGTCTGCCATGTGGGGGGAAGGAGCAGAGAATTGAGGGGAGGGTTGCCCACTGGATGCCACTGCGGAGAAAAGACCAAGCCCAGGTGCGAAGAGCCAGGAAGGAACTTCCCCACATGAGGAGTGCCTAGGAAGGGTGGGACCAACTGGAATGGCTGAAAGGGCTGCAGTAGAGGGACCAAAGAGCAGAATGTGGCCCTTGGCCTATAGGTTATCAACCCCCAGAATAGAGTGTTTGATTTTTTAAAACCTAAAGATGAAAGAGAATCCAAAGTGATGAAATATGGTTCAGGGAGATCTTCTCACATGATTCATTTTTCACCTGTCAGAGTTTGGATTGCTGGAATCACTGCAGCCCCAACTCTGTTAACATTATTCTGAGATACTTTTATGCTATGAGATAACTGGTACTGGAACACTTGGAGATAGTTAAAGAGACATTAATGACTAATTATATTAATAAGCACAGAGTAATCATTTTTATTTCAGTTTGCTAATTATTTTAAGTAGCACACAGAAGTCAATTTTGTTTTGGTATTCAAGGCTCTTGAGGAAAAAATAACAGATAATAAACATTCAGACGAAGATCCTCTTAACTGCAGATAACTGTTTCACTACCTGAAAATAGCTATTGCAGGAAAATTAGCACCAGCTTTTTCGAACCGAGGTATGACTTTCCCTCTAATTGTTGAAAAGGGGGATTTATTTATTGATTTATTCATTTTGTAATTATCTGCTTTCTATTAAAAATAGTTTCCAGTGTGTCTGTTATGTATTATACTACCTATTGAATATCGAGTGAAAGTTATGTTCTAAGTAAAGTTTTGGGTTTTTTCCTGTTTAATTATATGTCTTTCAATGCATGTTTAGGATTCTAGTATTTATGTAGTAGATTTAGACCTTATTATACTATTTATTTTTTTCTTTTGTGAAGTTAATGCAAAGGCAATTGAGAAGAACACTACCATCTGTCTATCACATAAAAACACACACAAACACACACACATACATACAGACATAAACATAGTACACAGAGGGCAAGTTCTACTCCCAAGATTTCCAAGTAAAAGATACAGCAACTTACTGTTGTACTTATTTTGCTAGATTTACATTGTTTTTCTTCTAGATGCACAGACACCACACATAGCAAGTACATCCACCAATGTTCCAAAACATTCACAATCCTATATGAGTTGCAATAGATTGTAACTGGTCCAAATATTCCCAGTAATCTTCTATGGCTAAAAGTAGACTTCAACAGGGTTTTCCTAATTGTTGGCAATCGTTTTAATAGGGACATGAAATAACCTAACTGGGAGTAGAAAGAAGGGAAAATGTAAGGTTGGCGGTTGTTGTTTAAAATGTGTGGATTAAAATGGACAGAAATAAAGGGAGACCTCTTCTATTCTAATGTGTCCATCCTACATTTATTCTTTCCATGGTCTGTTTCTCTTTCCAGTCTGTTCAGGCTTTACACTTTGTTTTGTATACTATTCTCACCACATATCAAAATGTCACTTCCCAACTTTTATCTAACTACTTCTCCCTTCTCTCTTTCCTTACAGTTATGCCCTGGAGCTTTGTCCTAAATGAAGATGAGCAATCAAACCATTTCTTACTTTTTGCTGCTGGAATTCTCAGAAAGTCGGCATATACAGCTTTTACATTTTTTCTTGTTCTTTGTGTTATATCTGGCAACTGTAGCAACAAATCTTCTCATCATCTCTGCAGTAGTTTTTGATTATCAACTGCATAGCCCTATGTATTTCTTTCTCATGAATTTGGCTCTACAGGACTTGGGCATTGTTTCAGTCATTGTCCCTAAATCCATGATAAATTCTGTCTTGGACACCAGACACATCTCTTACTTTGGTTGCTTTGCACAAGTCTTGATCTTTGTCTCCTTTGAAGCTTCTGATTTCTACCTCCTGACAGCCATGGCATATGATCGATATGTTGCCATTTGCCATCCACTGCACTATGAGATGGTGATGAATTGGAAAACCTGCATAGAAATAACAATTGTAGTGTGGTGTGCAGGTCTTCTGTATGGAATGCTGCATGCCACTGGCACTTTTTCCATCCTTTTTTGTTCTAATATTGTCAACCAATTCTTCTGTGAAATTCCACAGTTGCTTAAACTATCCTGCTCTGGTTTCAATCTACTTGAGAATGGAATTCTTCTGGCTAGTGTCATTGCTGGACTAGGTTGTTTTACTTACATTTGTGTGTCTTATGCTATGATCTTTAAGGAAGTTTTTAAAATCCCTTCTGAAAAAGGAAGACAAAAAGCTTTATCTACTTGTCTTCCCCACCTTATTGTAGTATCTATGTTAGTATTAACTGGAAGCTTCGGCTATATGAGATCTCCCTCTGATACCCCATCTTATTTGGATTTTGGGTTGACTGTTCTGTATTCTCTTCTTCCACCTCTGTTCAATCCAATCATCTATAGCATGAGAAATAGGAATATTAAATATGTCCTTTCTAAACTGTGGAGATTCTGAAAAAAATATTTTAATATTGCTTCTATGCTGGTCATCACAATTTTACATTTTCCTAGCTATTCCTTTAAATCTCTGAATACAGGAATAAGTTAAAAAGGAAGATGTAGTTGGGATGCAGGTGCATTCAACCTTTAAATCTAGAGGAATTGTAGAACTGAAAAGTTATTAAGAAAACATTTTGCATCCCTAACTGTTGTTTATACACTTTACATTTGTTGATTGGCAGTCTCTTGATTTTTTGGGAAGTGAGTATTAGGATGTAGTACAATTGTGCAAAACAAGTGTAACATGAAGATGTTTAAACTATGTGGCCTATTTTTTCATGTTTTTTTGGAATAAAATGGCTTCCCTCTACAATGTTTGCACATAATCTGACTAGTTAGGGCATTGACCTTTCTAAGACTTCTCTCCATAAATGATCATTCACTCACTTTGATATTTAATTTCATAGTGTCAGTCTTAATTCCTTCCAACTGCCTGGAAAAATCACTGCATTTTCTTGCCAAGATTTTTCATAAGGGGTTTGCCATTGTCTCCTTCCTAGGACTGTAAAAAAGAGTGATGGCCCAAGTCACCCATCTGGCTTCCTTCCTGCAGTAGAACTAGATGTCAATGTGACCTGGTTTCTAGTGTGGTGCCTTAAGATTCTCATTCATTTTAGCTTTTCCTTTAGCTTTAGCTTTTCCTTTGCATCTTTGGCAAAACCAGACACTTGGCATGGCAGGCAGGATGGGTAAGCTGATATTATCTTCCACCACTCTTTTGTAGCCACAGCAATATGAAAAAGAAAAAAGTCAATTTCATAACTAGATTAGACCTTCATATAAGCTTACAGTAACATGCAACATAGTGTCGATTGGAAGAGATAAGATATGCTCCATTTTCTAATACCTGAAGAAATGAGTATAAATAGATGTACTCCAGAATGATATTTTATTAAAATTTGCTTGTTTCATCCCAGTTGCTGATACAGTACACTAAAAGGTTTATCCAGGTTTTTTGTTATTTATGCCACCATCTGTCCAATACATTTTAAAAATTGTTTCAGGTAAATGTACATAAGAATATATATTTAAATGCATATTGGAATCACCTAGATAATATCGGTACCATTTTTGAGGGTGAGGGGCTTTCAGCTAAAGTAATATGACATTTTCTTCTATATTTACAGTATATTCCTGTCTGGAATGTTTCCTTCTTGTTTTCTTATCTTGGTATTTCTTGTCCACATTATATTTTACAGTTATAGTTATTGCTTTGTTCTGCTTTATTGAATAAAGTCTTTTAACATTTACCTAATTTTTGGGAATATTAATTTCTAATTTATGAACATTATATTCAGAATTGTGTATAGCATAGTCAAATGAATCTTTCAAATCTTTCTAATAGCCACTCCCTCTTGAGATATCCAGGACTTTGGGATGGAAATTGAAAATCTGGGACTTACAAAGAAAACAAAAGCTTTCAAGTTATGTAAAGAACATCCACCCACCCCATATTCAGCACATAAGAGGGAAAAACAAGGTTAGCTTAGAATAGACTGTAAATTTTAGCTTTTTAATATAGAAATCAAAATACATCATTAAATTCTTCAAATTACAATGTTCATTTGCATTGCCATTACTCTGCCTCACAATTATGGCATGTGATTACCCATGCTTTAATACAGAATCTTATTCTGAATTTGACAATGTGTCAGACTTTTGAGGTAGGTCAGTCAAGAAATCAACTCCTCAAGTTTAACTGGAATTATACATTTATAGTCATGAAAGAATTAGCTTGGAGACATTATTTTGTGGTTTCCTCGTTTCCTCAGTGTAAAAATCATTTTTGATATTGTTGCTGCATAGCTTTTCAACTATGCATCACGTTAAGGCATGATGTGTTTCAGCATGGTTTGTAAAATATGAGCAAGAAAAAGGTTCAATCCAAAATGGCAACAAGGAAGAAATGAGGTTGACCAGAAGCATTAAGAACTGGTACAGCTGAAACACTCTTAAGGTAATCAAGATTTCTAGGAAAGATCTACTTGTCCAACAAAAGGAGACTTGCAGTACCATGAAAAGCTATGTTCTATCCTTTTCATATATCGATGTAAAATTTTAGTGCACATAACAATTGAGTGTGGCATCAAAATACTGATATACTGACTTTATCAATGTGACCACCTTTGCCCCCACATAGTATCAGTGTAGCCTTATTCTCTACTGGCTTACAAAAGCATAAGAATCTTATACTTTCTACTACATGTTCTGCCCTCTGAAAAAGGTATTCATTCTATTTCTCATTTTCCAGCAATGGTTTTTATTCTTTCAATTCAGCCATAGCTAGTGAATTGCTAGATAAATTGGAAGGGAGTTGGTCTTTCTACCTATCTTCCTCTAGAGATGTTCTTACTGGCCATTTTTCTTAGAGGGTTTGTTTCTAATAATTGTTTCAAACTTTCTTCACTTGAATAAAAGATGCTGAAGTATGAGAAACATTCTTTTAGGAAAGTGGTACTGACCATGGGGATGGGGTAGGATAAATTCCACTATCTATCTATCTATCTATCTATCTATCTATCTATCTATCTATCTATCTATCTATCTATCTGTCTGTCTGTCTGTC
>JANHFQ010007934.1:35639-48432 GCA_032468035.1 Aparallactus werneri | reverse complement strand
TTTTTGGATTTTTAATCCTACCTTTATTATTTCTACAAATAATTCAAGGTAGCAAACATACCTAATACTCCTTCCTCCTCCTATTTTTCTCACAATAACTCTGTTAGGTAACTTGGACTGAGAGAGTTACTCAGCTGGCTTTCAGCTTTCATACAGGACTAGAACTCTGTCTCCTGGTTTCTAGCTTACTGACTTATTTTCTGAGTTATGTTCTACTCACATCACTTACCTCCAGTTAAATTAAAAGAGTTTCCAAATGCTGAGAAAGAGTTCAAAGGTGTAAAATCTGGGCTGCTAGGATTACTAAGAGGACTCCACAAACCAGAACTAAGAGAAAATAGGGGCATTTTTGTTAGGAAAAACAATTTCTGTAAGAGAATGTTTTAATGCTTTTTATTGATTGTTTTATCTTAAATTGTACTATTTTTGTATATTGTTTTATTTGTTATGAGCCGCCCAGTCTTATGGGAGTTGGGTGGCTTAAAAATCTAATAAACAAACAAATAAACCCCAAAATACTATTAAACATTATATGGACTATCAATTTCAGCATCTCAAAATCATATTTAGTGAACATACTAATAGAAAAATTCCTGCTCTGTTATTGATATATGCCATGAGAACTGGACTTTAAAAAATTAGATAATTAACAAAATCATTAGATAACTGAATTAAGTCATTTTTGGTTTAGTCAAAAAAGTCAGAATTATCATTCAATACAGTGTTGGATTTTTGAATCGCCACTAATAAAAACCTGTAGACATGCAATGCTATACTAATTAGGTTGCCCTACAGATTAGAAAATTTAAATAAGGAAAGTTTTTAAACTTAGAAAATCAGAGATGGAAGCTTCTGAAACCTATCCTAATAGGTTTAGAGTTTTTCTATTTAAAAATGTTTACCTGTCAGAGCCATCGCTGTCCACAGCTGTGTGTGAAATGCTCATACAGCCAGAAGGCTCAGCTTTAATTGGTGAAGATTTTGCTGGGCCACTGCCACCTGGAAGTTTTAATTAGCAAATAAGATGATATTGGAATTGCAGGCTACCACAAACATTGCTTTTCCAAGTTTCCGTGTTACCTGGGCTTTTATCATAACCAGCAGCTACAGCAGCAAATGTAGGATTTCCATTCCTGCCAGGAAGAGAGGCTGCCTTTGTCACTTTATGCTTGGCACTACTAAGCAGTTTGCTTTTCGAATCTCTACAAAGGGTGGAAAGACATATTATTCCTTACAATGTACTAACATTGGAATTCGTGGTGACAATTTATATCCTGAGTAGAGAGCAAAATAATGTGAACTGATATGATTATAAAAGCTAACTATTACAAGTACAGGCAGTCCTTGTTTTCTGATAGGAATTGTGACTGGAAACTCTGTTGCTAAGTGACATGGGTGTAAGGCACAATATCACATATGAGAGCAGTTTTGGTACTTCTAGTATAGGCTATTCTCATCCAAATCCACTCCTTTCATATTTCCTGTTAATTAACTGTTACTACTCTTGTCAAATTATTTAGAAATCTGACTTGATTGCTGAGAATGTAAATATATCTCAATCTTCTATAGAAACATTTATCTTAAGAGAATATCTGAATAAATTGCTTCATACATTTGCAAGAGAAGACAAATTTTCAGAACTTTCAGCCACAAAGAAAAGGCATAAACTAAAATGTATTTGATAAGGGTACAAAACTCTTGTTTTTAGTTTTTATCTGAACATACTTGCAGTTGTTCACAATACTGCTATAACTATTCCGTGTGGCATAGGCCAACGATGAAGGTGGTGGAGATGGAGAGGCAGATGTTGGTGAGGTCTGTCTTTGCTTCAGAAAAGCATCTGCACTAATTGTTTGCAGAGACAACTTATAAAGGTTGTCAGAAGCTGGAATAAGAACACAATTGTTAAAGTCCCTCATATTCATTTTCCTAAAAAACATTTAGTAGAGCACCAAACTGAGTGTCCTTTAAGCCAGATAGTATATACTGCTTAAAATTGCATGCTATTCAAGACAAACTAGGGAGGGCAGTGAAGCCCAGTACATCTAATTTGCAAAAAGAGTTACTCTCACCCACCTCTCTTCTATTTTTATAATAGCTTTTCCTAGGACAGTTCAGGGTGGTGGTAGTTAAAATGATACATTAAAAGATACCCATATTTTTGGACTATAAGATGCACTTTTTCTACTCTAAGAGAGACTGAAAATTAGAGTGCGTCTTTTACTCCGAATGTAGCCCTGCCTACCCACCATTTTCACACTCCGTGCCTACCTGTTCCTTAGACGATTAGCTGCATGGTGCAAGAACTTTCAGCCCCAAAGGGGCCTCACAACAGCAGATTGGGGCTATTAGATCCACCCAACTATCAGCTGTTGCTCATGCTAATCAGGCTAGCTGAAACTCAAACTGAAGCAGATTTCCCCCCCCCTTTCTATCGCGTGCTTTAGCCTGTTAGTTTCAGGTTCAATTTCAGCCAGCCTCATTCAGAAGCTGATTGGTCAGTGGATCTGCAATCTGGGATAACCTGTCTTGCAGTTTTAAATTATTTTAAATGTTTTTTAAATTTTAATTTGTTTAATTCCCACTTTTAAAATTATTTATTGGAGGAAACTTATTTAATCTGTTTTTAAATTTCATATTGTATGTTTTTTATATCTGTATGCCGCCCTGAGTCCCTAGGGAGGAGGAAGGCATATAAATCCAATAAATAAATAAATAAATAAATAAATAAATAAATAAATCTTTTAACCCCTTTGTCTCCTTTGCTGAAGCATGTTTCAGTTTCAGCCTGATTCAGCACAGGAGACAAATCTGCTGGGAGGCAGATTTTTTTCCTCTTGTTTTCCTCCCCAAAAGCTGGGTGTGTCTTATAATGAGGTGTGTCTTATAGTCCGAAAAATATGGTACTCTTTCAATGTACTTTAGTTTCAATGTATTTTACTAAAGGATTGTGTAAACACTCTTTTACATTCATTTTAAAGAAAAATCTGTCTGAATATTGAGATATCAAGTGCTTAATTGTGTTGTGGTATTTTAAAAGTTTGAACATTTTAGCAATTTTCCTTATTCAGTGAAAAACTGAAATGGGTGTTGGTCTTGAACTGTACAAAAGAAATTCCAATTATCTCTTCCACTAACAAAATAATGAAAGTCTGATATATATGAGCTTCAGAAATTCTGTCAAGCTGTCACTGCAGAAGAGTTTACTAAAGAGATGAGGCAAGGTTTGAAAACATTATTTCTTGTGTAAGTAACCTTTTGTGTTAAATTAGACAACCCTGTGATTTCTGGGATGCTGATTTCAGAGAAAAGCAGTGGGAGTGGGAACAACGTCCAACTTCTTGCCAGCTTCTCCATTGACTTTGCTTGCAGGAAGCTGGCAGGGAGCATTGGAAATCACTATCATGTGACCATGGAGATACTGCAATGGTCACAACCTTGCAAGTAAAATTAGTCTAAGTATTCTGGAAATTTCAATTTCGCTGAAGTAATGAGTTTCAAAATTTATATATTTTTTAAAAGTGGATTTTAGGCACCTTGATTCAAAAAACTGTAGCAGTGTAATGCATAGTTAACTTGAGAATACAAACAGATAAGCACAATGAGAATTTTAGAAGTATATAGATAACCTTCAAATTAGGTAGGTTTCACTTCACTTTCCCTATATGGTTTTGTTGAAAAAATAATAATTCTATTTGAAAAAATAATTAGGCTGTATCATCATAAAGTTGAACTGACACATGGTGAAATGTATGAAATGGAAAATATCCTTTTTTAAAAAAAAACCTGAAACAAAATGTAGGATTTTGGAAAGTTTTGCTGAATTTGTATAGACTGGTTATAGTCTCGCAGAAATGAAACCTGAAATATTTGGTTCTTCTGTGCTTTGAATGAAACAAAATCCAGATGGATTTTATAATGATTTTACAAGGGGAGGAGGTTAAGGATGGGGAAGATACTCTCTCCTCTTCCACATGGCCTGTGTGCTGATCGAGCCAGCCCCCAAACTTCCCCGCTCCTCAACTATCACCACTGATAGTCCCCCTGCAGGATATTTATTAAGAAAAATCCTCAGGATTCTTTTTGGTCTAATTTTTCATCCATCCAACCCATTGAGAAGAACCCTATTTTCATTTATACCAGAAACAAAATAGTCTTCTTTATGCAGGTCAAATCTAATATAGCACATATTTTTCAATTTGAACATAGGCCAGTTAAAAGCAGCTGTTCTAGGTACAAAATGTTTGCATGTCCATGACTTGCCAGATACTTACAGCTGCCTTCTTTGTGAATTGGTACTGAATCCCACTCTGGTGGTGGTGAATCTTTTTCTCCTTCTGAACTGCTGGTATTGCCTAATTCTTGACCAGAGCCACTAGAGAAAAACTTTGCTAATGATGATGGCCTGCTATCCATCATTTTCATGCTTGTACCTACAGAGAAATAAAAAATAAGCTACAATTAATAAGATAGAAACTTCTTTATCCTCACATATAAGGTCAGTAAAGAATAAAAGAGAACTGAATCCCATTGCAAATTATTTCAAAAATCCCTATTTAAGCAGTGTTAAACCATACCTTTCATTTTCTGGAAGTTTCTTGATTTGAGTCCATTTGTGTATATATGCGGAGCAGATAGCTTTGATGAAAAGTTTTTGTACCGTTTACTCTCCAGTGATGAACATGATGCCTCGAAGGAACTAAAGCAAAATTACAAGCATACACACAAAAAGTCTTTGTAGCAGACTGACTGGTGAAAAAAAATCTTACGTTCCTAAAATGCAGAACAGATTATCAGCTTCTCTGATCTTCAGCAATATGATATTCTTAGATTTAATTGTTGTAACAGCAGAAAATCATCTGTTTACATTTTATTTGCAGAAAGACTTCTGTTGGGCAAAATGCTCCATTAATTATAATTCTCCTTTTCTAAGTTTGTATTAGAACCATGTTTCACATTTTCTAGAACCCCCTTAGCATAGAACCATGATGGTGAACCTATGGCATGCGTGCCTAGTGGCAGATGGAGCCATGTTGGCTGGAACGCGCCTGTGCTCCCTCCCACACATGCGCTCGCGACCCCCAGAGCCAAAAAACAGCTGATCATGCATTGAATTATGGTGCGGGGGCATGCAGTCACGCATGTGTACTTTTGGCACACAACTTCAAAAATGTAATCATCGCTGGCATAGAAGATATCACATCAACACTGATTCATTTCTGTAAATCATGTAACAATTGAGACCAAGGGCCACATCATTTCCCATATACTTAATAAAGAATGTAAAACTATTTGGATTATACTATGATTGTATGTAGTTACCTTGGCTTTAAATCTGTTGGAGCATCTTTCTTGCTTATTGATAATTTTTTGCTTTTCTGCTTTATATGTATTTCATTTTCCTGTTTCTCTGATACTAACTGTTTTCCCTTTTGCTTTTCTGGCTCCTGAAAGTAGAAATGCATGATTGAAACCTTTCAATATATTCAAGTTGTGAATTAGTTTCTAGAAGGCAGTATTTTTAATACTGAGCAAAAATCAAGAACATGGGGGTGGGGATGGGAGCATAACCTCAGACTGACAGAAGTTCAAAAATAATGTTAGAAAGTATTATTTCACAAAAAGAGTAGTGGAAGATTGGAACCAACTTCCAATAGAGGTAGTGGATCAATCATTAGAAACTGAGCTTAAACATGCTTGGAATAAACACATGTCTATCATCTGAGAAAAATTAAAAATAAAATAAAAATTAAGAAAATATGAAAATATTTAAAAATAATAAATAAATGAAAAAGGAAACAAAAAACAAACTCAAAGGGTTTGATGGGACTACTACTGTGTTTTCTCAAAAATAAGACCCGGTCTTATATTTTTTGGGATTCCAAAATAAGGGCTTATTTTCATAGAAACATGATTTCAGGGTGTTCAGCCAGGCTGGGTGCCCCACCCAGGGGTGGGTTTCAACCAGGCAGGTGATAGGGCCCAAAAATACTTTTTGCCCCAAAAACCAACCGAACTGGTTTGCTAGAACTGGTCCGACCTTGACAAACAGTTCGACTGAATTGGGCTGAACCAGTAGAAACCCACCCCTGGCATGTGCACAAGAGGTGGCAAGCATGCGGGGACTGATGGTATTTGGAAGCAGCTGCAGACTGCTGGTCCTTTGCTCAGCACATTCTGGGGCTGCACAGCCTGCAGTTGAGCTGATTTCCTCTCCATGCAGCAGATGGAGGCAGAGGCCCGGGGGAGGCAGGTGAGCCAGACATGCCACGCAGGCCGCAGGAAAGTGGGGGGGGGAGGGGCGTGTCTTCATGTGGTGGCACTGGCAGCAGAGGAAGGCAGAAGCATGGGGTGGCAGGCAGGTGATCCCACAGTGCCAGGCAGGCAAGCAGAGAGACACAACGACAAGATTCCCACGGCCGCCTGCCTGCTCCGGCCCACTGACTCTTGGCTTTTCAACGGCACATTCAGATCGCATGCTGCTTGGACAGGGAATCAACTCACCTGCGCTGCACGGGCTGCAGCTGCTATTGGACACGATCAGCCCATGCTCGCTTGACACCTCCTATGCCTCCTATATTCTACCCTCCAGAAATAGCCTTTTAATCATATAATCTACTTTTACATTCTAAAATTACCATTTAGAAATTTGAAACCTGCTTATATCGGATTTCTGAGTATTCTTCCTAAAATCTATTCCAAACTTTAAAGACCACTTGGGCAGAGGACAGATCATTAACTAAATAATCACTTTTCTAAAATGCTATGCCTTGTAGCTATGGATAGTTTGCCCACAGAATGTTTTGTATCTCTCTAAAACTCTGGATACTTACTGTTGCCTGCATTGTCAATTGGCCCTAATTCCACTCTGTATCTGGAAAAATAGTAAATCTATTTTTCCTTCCAAACTGATGGTTTTGTGAATTAATTATCAATCAGGACACAGGAAGGAACTTTGCTAAAGGTTCAGCACAACATTGCCTCATATTTTAACACCATAAAATACAGAACTCCAGATGGAAGAGGACCACCATATCAAATAATATATCTGCTTGTTTATTTCAGAAACAGATTAATATAAAACTTAAAAACTGCAGTGATGTTGATAATTTAAAAAATCTACTGAAGGCATTGAATAGACATGATTCTATTTTTAAAAATGCTATCCAAGTTATTCCTATTAAAATTCTGTACCTCTTTCAGAACAGCTTCTGTATCTGGGTTTGATGTTTCTGTTGTGGTTGAAGAACTGTCATCATCTGCTAGAACATCTCTTAATTCATCCTCTTGTTGCCTACTCTTTCCCCTGTGTTCCTTTTCTTCACGCTTCTTTGGGGGCTTAGATTTTCGCTGAAATTGTTTTCCTTTCCCTGGGATATAGGTAGTTACATTGTTTCAAAATTTATTAAATGTCACAGACCAACATCTATATCTATATCTATATCAAACAGAAGATGTGTGTTTTATTTTATTTTGCGATTTTTTTATGCCGCCAAATCCAATGGACTCAGGGCAGCTTACAAAAATTAAAAACACAATAAATACAATAAAAATACAATACAGTACAAACCCCTCATTAAAATATTAAACTAATCTAAAAATCCCTGAGTGGAAGATTTTAATTCCCCCCCAATCCGCAGGAAGAGCCAGGTTTTAATGGCTTTGCGGAAAGTGAGGAGATCCGGGATGATCCGAATATAGTTAACAAACTATAATTAAAAATTTATTTTCAAGTGCACTGTGTGAGTCCCAGCACATGACTCATGACTTTCAATGCCTCAGTTGTTCGTTTCATTTCCTATTTTATCCTATGTCTACAATACCATGAAAGCAATAAGGGAAGACTTGCAATGTTTTATGACATAGAATTTCACTTCAGTAGAAAGGCAAGCCTTATACAGAGAAATAAAAGTGCACATTCAAAGCTAGCCTTATAATCTTTCTGCCTACACCGTGATATCATGTCCAGATTTTCATATTCTGATAAGCCATTCTGGCTTTTGGGGGTGGGGAATCTAGTGTGCTGGGTTCTAATTGTTGTTTTACCACAAACTATTATTAAATGATGGTTCAATTTGGAGTTCAATTCGGAGTCTCTTTATTTTTCTTTACAGTGCCTGGAGCAGACAATCTTTTAACTTCAGCAATTTAGTACACACACACACAAATATGAGTTTTATTGACTTAATAGAACTTAAGTGGCTTGGGGTAAACAATAAGGCGCTAATATTCTGCATAAAATAGAGGAACTTAAAGGATGATTCAGGACCAGCCATTTCACAGCTATTTAATGTTTTTTAAGTTTTCACGGAGATAAAACGAAATTTAAGATTTCCTGGAACCTGAAGATATTTACATATAGGGCAGAAGAAGTTGTTTGGACGTGGGTTCCAGTCATTTTCACTGTCCAATTAAAGAAAAAAACTGTAATATAAAAACTTTTTTTAAAATATAAAAACTGAGATGAGGGAACATACCAATGCTCCAAAATAAATAAATAATCTTCAAATATCTTCAAATATTTTTGACTACCAATTTTGACTATTGGTAATTTATCTGGGAACTACAATGGTGCTTTGAGGTCTGTGAACCTTTGGGATTTTCAGTATTTCTGCATAAATATGGCCTAAAACATGTTCTGTTCTCCATAGAAAAGCCTGGAATTACAGTGCAGTTCCCGGCATGTTTTTCTGACAACTTATTAACTCCAACTATGTCTTCAAAAGATTTTAGCCTTGAAATAACTTGGGCTTTTGAGGGCTGATAACAAGGAAACAAGAGTTGAGGGAATTGTCTTTTAATTCCAATATGTGTCAAACTGCATGACTCAAAATACTTACGAACTCAGAATAACCAATTGAAAACAATGAAAGAAAAGTGTCATGAGAATCATTGATCTTGCAACAGTTCTAAATTAGGCATTTTACAGTATTACTCAACCTATGAAAAAGGGAATAAATACATCAGAATGCACGAGAAAACATTTAGCAAGAAGGTCTGGAATTGACCTTATCCAGTTATTCCTGCTGGGAATTCAAACTTTTCATAAATACCTACAGGTAGTCCTTGACTTAACAAGCATTATATTTAAACTAAAACCTCCATAGTTTGCTAGCTGTGTTTTATGGCTTCCTATTCCACGAACCCATATCTTATCTCTCTATGTACAAGTAGTCCTCAACTTACAACCACAATTAAGCTCAAAATTGATGTTGTTAAGTGAGAAATTTGTTGAGCTTTATCCCATTTTACAAATTTTTCTCACCAGATTTGTTAAGTGAATCATTTAATTTATTAACATGGTTGTTAAGCGAATCTAGTTTCCCACTTGACTTTGCTTGTCCGAAGGTTGCAAACGGGGATCACATGACTCCAGGACACTGCCAGTCATAAATGGGAGTCAATTGTCAAACATCTGAATGTAAATCACATGACCATGGGGATGCTGCAATGGTCATAAGTGTGATTAATTGAATAAACCCAAACTGAAATGGGGGAGGACTTAGTGGGTAGGGACTCCTACAGCCACCCTCAGTCCCATGGGAGTAGGTCAGCCTAGAAATCTAAATAATGATGATGATGATGATGCAGACTCTGAAAGGAAGTGGATGAAACCATTGACCACATACAGAGCTGTTGCAAGAAAATCGCTCAGACTGACTATAAACAACATCACAACACGGTCGCTCAGATGGTCCACTGGAACTTGTGTCACAACTACCATCTGCCTGTAGCAAAGAACTGGTGGGATCATAAGCCTAAAAAAGTGGTCAAAATTGAGCATGGAAAACTACTGTGGGACTTTCAAATACAGACTGACAAAGTTTTGGAACGCAATACCGTGGACATCACGATAGTGGAGAAGAAAAAAGTGTGGATCATCAACATTGCCATATCTGGTGACAGTAGTATCAATGAGAAACAACTTGAAAAAAATCACCCGATATCAAGACTTGAAAATTGAAGTGTAGGACATGGGGCATAAACTAGTGCAGGTGGTTCCAGTGTTAATCGGCAGACTGGGTGCTGTGCCCAAAGACCTAGGCAAATTGGTGCTGACAAAATCACCATCGGTCAGCTGCAGAAGGCCACCTTACTGGGATCTGCTCACATAATCCACCGATATATCACACTGTCCTAAAAACTTGGGAAGTGTTCGACTAGTGATTTGTGATTTAAAAAAACCGAGCAGTTATCTTGTTTGCTGTAGCATTCTGTCATTTTTGTGTATAATAATAATAATAATAATAACAATAATAATAATAATAACAATAATAATAATAACAACAACAACAATAACAACAACAACAACAATAATAATAATAACAACAATAATAATAACAGAGGGCTATTACAAATCCATCAAACTGTAAAAGAAAAACGAAGTTTGAATGATTTTGTGAACCAAACAGAAAAATTGCTGCAGGCTGTGAAAATGGAGAACATTATAAAAACAACAGAAATAAAGGCAGAATGTAGGGTCATTATGTAAAAAATACGCTCTACCTGTATCTGAAAAGTCATGGGAACATAAAGTGGAAAAAGTTATCAAAAATGAGAAAGTGAAGATCTTGTGGGACTTTTAAATACAGACGGATCGTCATTTGGAACACAACACGCCAGATATCACAGTTGTTGAAAACCAAAATGTACAATTTATTGATATTGCAGTACCAGGAGACGCCAGAGTTGAAGAAAAAGAACTGGAAATATCGTGACCTGGCGATCGAAACTACATAATTATGGATGAAACATGTAAGACTGATACCCATTGTCATCAGGGCACTTGGTACCATCTCCAAGAATTTTATGAAATTCATCAAGAAATTTCAGTTTCCTGCAATAACACCAGTGGAACTGCAAAAAAGTGCACTACTTGGAACATCATCCATCTTAAGAAGGTACTTGGTTGAGACCTAGGATACTAGCAGCAATCCCCATCAATCATTAGTACCAGTCACTGGTATTGCTGATACATTTTTGAATGTTCAGTTGGCTGAGTTTCATATTTAATGAACAAAGTATAATAACAATAACAACAGAATAACAGAATTGGAAGGGACCTTGGAGGTATTCTAGTCTAAATCTCTCCTCAAACAGGGGACCCTATACCGTTGTGGACAAATGCCTATCCAATCTCTTCTGGAAAATTGCCAGTGATGGAGCACCTACAAGGTCTGAAAGCAAGCCATTGCCCAGATTAATTGTTTTCAGTGACAAGAAATTTCTTCTTAGTTCTATGTTGGATCTCTCCTTGATAAATGTCCATGTGTTCCTTTTTTCCCCTATCCTCAAGTGCTTTGGAGAATTGGTTGATCCTCTCTTCTCTATGACAGCCTCTCAAATATTAGAAGACTGCTATTAGGTTAATCATAGCCCATTCCACTTCCCCCTTCTGTGTGTCGTGCCTCCATGTCTAGCTTCCTAATCTTACAATCCCACTTAGACAGAAACACTCCCCCACACACAAAGGATTCTTTAAAGACCCACTTTATGATCCATAAGGGGTGACATACTGAGATGTCTTTTTCCACTTTGCAACGAGTAAGCTCCCAGAAGTAATTTGTGTATTTTCTTAACTGTTATTTAATTTGCATTCTTTTTTATTTAATTTTTTCTTATTTATTGAATTTTCTTTTCTGCTTTCCTTTAAATCAAAAGGATAAAAAAGAATTAATAGAACAGTATATTTTTTTCTTTTTTTGTAAAGTTTTTTATTTGTAAACACATCACTATCATTAAATGGACAGTGTGGCATATGAGAATCATTCATTCTGATAAAAAAACAATATAAATACAAAAGAAAATTACTACATCAAATTTACGTAGTCTAATACATATATTTACATATTTACTTATTTATTTATTTATTTATTCACTCTTATATGCCACCCAAATCCTTAAGGACTCCGGGCGGCTCACAATAGAACTCCAATAAAACAATGAACCAATAATACATTAAAATAAAGTATATACAATCATACAAACATCAGGAAAAGGGTTAGAATAGGATAACAACAATCTAAGAGTCAAACATTAACCTCAAGCCCGCTGGCAGAGCCAGGTCTTCAAGGCTTGGCAGAAGGTCAGCAGGTTGGGGATAATCCAAATCCCAGGAAGCAGTTTATTCCAGAGGGTCAGTGCAGCAACAGAGAAGCCCCTCCCCCGTGGGCCTGCCAGCTGACATTGTTTGGTCAATGGGACCAGTAGGAGGCCAACTCCATGGGCTCTAATAGGGCGATGGGAAGCATAAGGCGGTCTTGAAGATAACCCAGTCCTAAATCATGAAGGGCTTTAAAGGTCATAACCAGCACTCTGAATTGTACCTGGAAGCCACTGGGAGCTAGTGCAGCTCGTGCAAGAGAGGTGTTACAAAGGAGTACCGTGGAACATCCACAATCACTTGTGCGGCTGCATTCTGGACCAATTAAAAGCCTCTGCATGCTTTTCTGTGGTAGCCCCAAGTAGAGCGTGTTGCAGTACTCTAACCTCGAGGTGATAAGGGCATGAGTGACTGTGAGGAGAGCCTCTCGATCCAGGAAGCAACTGGTGCACAAGACGAACTTGTGCAAAGGTTCCTCAGGCCACAGCCAACAAATGGTCTTCTAACTGTAGCTGCGGATCAAGAAGGACACCCAAGTTGCATGCCCGTTCTGATGGGGTCAAAATCTCCCCATTCAGGATTTCTGGTTTGGCTCTCGCTTTCCACCCTCTTTGGGTCGTCGATCCAGCTGATCGTAAAGTCAGAAAAAGGCGGCAGAAAGCGGCCGCTTTTTTCTGATTAAAACCCTCC
>JANHFQ010007929.1:23076-35357 GCA_032468035.1 Aparallactus werneri | reverse complement strand
ATGCTTTCGAACTGCTAGATTGGCAGAAGCTGGGACAAGTAATGGGAGCTCACTCCGTTACGCAGCACTCGGGATTCAAACCACCAAACTGCTGAACTTTCTGATCGACAAGCTCAGGGTCTTACCCACTGAGCCACTGCGTCCCACTATAGAAGTATAGCATAGCATATATCCATTCACCAGTAGCATATATCCATTCATCAGTAGATGGTGCCTTCAGCTTAAAAAATCAACTTTAAAAGTTCGCTTTTGAAAATCAACCTTAAAAATCCAGTTTAAAACTATTCTGCCAGTTGCCTCTTTCAAATTAATTCAAACAAAATATCCAATAAACAGTCAGATTTCAAGCACTTTAAAATGCCTGTTTAGAATCCTGTCAGTAAGCTTAGTACATCCATTTTTTCTGTATTCTATAGCTTTTAGGGTACATAATTCATCTTTATCATTCTTTGATCACTACTTAAAGATATTCCAAAGAGTCTTTTTCTTGGAAATTTTCTTTTGGGGAAAACCTTAGCAAAAATTGAAAATCACCTCACCCAGCTCCAATCACTGTCCACTCTCACCACTCCAGCACAGTCTTGGTTTCTTTGGCTGCTCCAGCTTCACAGCAGCCATGATGGCTGCCTTGCCTTCATCTTCAGCAAAAAGGGAAATAACCCTGGGTCCAGCAGGAGAGCCTCCACTCTTTGCAACCAGCAGGATGCCGCTCCTTAGGTGTTACCCCTACAGGGTGACTTTAGCCCCTTGGAGGGCCCTCTGATGAAGAGGATTCGATGTGGAGATGGGGAGCCCTACTCCCCTGAGCCCAGTGGTGGGATACAATTTTTTTCACTACCGGTTCTGTAGACATGGCTTGGTGGTTGTGGCTATGTGTTCTGTCAATCAGAAGTAGTATTTGCCAGGATCAGCCAATCAGAGGTGGTATTTGCCTGTTCTCAAAAGTATCGCTATTGGTTCTCTGGAACCTGTTGTAACTGGCTGAATACCACCTCTGCCTGTGCCGATCACGCAGCGACATCAGACCGGAAGTCGACTTCTCATCGATCCAGAATTGCTTTTCATTCCAAAGAGTTAACTTGAAAGAGAAAAAAAGGAGTGGTTGGCACTATCTTTTTCTACATTTGCTTCCAGGTTGTGTAAAACAGATTGTCTAATATCCTAAAAATCTGACTACATTTGATGATCATGCCGCACAATTAAGACCCTTACAAAATTTAACCTTGTTAGGATTGAGAGAAATAACAAGGGAATGCTTCCATCTTCAGCACGTGTAAACCTTACTGACCAAATGGACATTCACACTCAGCAATAAATCAGCATGCTTTAAAAATTCTTAATCCCAGACAAACGGGCATAGTGTTAGATCAGTGTTTCTCAGTCCTGGAAACTTTAAGATAAATTGACTGATGCCAAGGTTGAGAAATCCTGCATTAGGCTACAGTCTTATGCCCATCTAGGGAACTTCAACACAATTTTCAACACACTTGTTGACTGAGAAATGCTGGATCAAAATTAGTTGCTTAGTTAAGCAGGAAAATCAAGTGGGCAAGTGAGAAATTGAATGTCTTGCTTCGTTATACTAATGTATTTATTATAGCCTGCCTGATTGGAAATTGGCACTAAACAAACCAGCCAGCATATAAAATGATATAAATATGTAGTCAATGTTTTCTGCCAACAAGCCTCGGAGAGTCCCAAAGGTACTTTTTCCAAAGGGAAGTGGACTTTCTTGGGGTTTTTTTTCCTTTGACAAAGTTTTGCTTCTCATCCAAGAAGCTTCTTCAGTTCTAACTGATTAGTGGGGAATCAGTCAATTAGAATGAAGAAGTTTCTCAGATGAGAAGCAAAATGTTTTCAAAGAAAAAGGAAGAAGGAAGTCCAGTTGCCTTTTGGAAAAAGCAACTTTGGGAAACCATAGCCTGGATGATTGAGAATCTGAACCTGAGAGAGCTCACCTCTATTTACTTTTGATTAAACATGTATAGGATTAGCAAATGAAAAACTTAAAATTAGGAAGAAATATTGTCCCAGGACCAGGGATCTTCAAAGACAGAGCTAAAATAAGTAAGGGAATAAGGGAATCCTTCATATCTAGGATGACATTGCCTATAGCTGCCTCTGCGCGCCCCATTTGCAGCCTCCTCACACCCTGTTTTTGGCCTCCGTGCATCCCATTTTTGGGTGGCGAGGAAAATGGAGTGCATGGAGGCAGCAATAGGCTATGGCAATCCCTGCGACTGAAACAGCTGATCGTTGGAAGGTCTGATCCTATCGACAATCAGCTGCTTGTGCTAATCAGGCTGTGCTGAAGCTGAAACAGGCTGTTTGCTGTTTGCTGCAAGGAAGCAAATTGCTGAAAGGCAGAGGCCGAACGGTTGGGGCCAGCAGGTGGGCAGGGCTTCAACAACATTCGCTATATAAGACGCACAGACATTTTCACCCACAGTAATAATGACATTAATTTTATCAATATTTTTAAACCCTCAACTCCTGTAAGAAAAATGAAGTATTATATACTTGTAACCATAATACCATACCACATTTGATTTTTAAAAAAATGTTTTAGTTTAAAAACTTAATGATTTGTTGGTCGCTATTACTTGAACACTATATTTTCTGTAGGCTCTATTGTTTCAACTGCACTAAAACACACTATTTAATAAAACAAACTTTTATACAGTATATCTTCCCACTTTGATTCTCTTGATGACCATAAAGAATAAAAATTCACAATAAAAGTTATGTTACTTGCATCAGCCCTTATACATGAGGCATTCAAGGGAAATTTTATCATTTTTAGGAATGATTTGTTTTTCAGATTGATAGGTAACATTACATACTGTAGACCTTGTATTGGAAAAAGAAATACAATGAAAAACAATTGCTGTTAAAAGTTTTTGGTGATATGATTAAAGGTAGTCCTTGACTTATTTATTCATTTAGTGACCAAAGTTACAATGTGATTGAAAAAAGTGACAAGACCATTCAATTAATATCAATGTGAATGGTTTGAATATGGTTAGGAAAAGGAAAAGCTTCTTTAATAAACTCCGGGAATTGAATGCCTGATGGGGGATTTCAATGCAATAGTGGACGTTAAACTTGATTACAAAAATAATAAATCTAAATTGAAAACAAGGAAAACTCTACCTAAATCATTTTTTTAAATGGCAGAAAGAGCAATATAAGTTGTTAGAGAATCCAAAGTTAGGAAAGGTGTTCTCATTGGCTCAGCAAAAAAAAAAAAGAGGGCTGGCACTTTATATTAAGGAACCTATAGAAGCCAAACAAATTTTAGGGACAATGAAGGGAGGATATTAATTGTGGAAGCACTAATAAATGCAAAATGGACACTGTTAATAGCAATTTATGCCCCAAAAGTCAATCAAGAATTTTTTTATGATCACTTGCTCAAAAAAATCTTAGAATGTGAATATGAGAGTATCTGTATTTTGAGAAACTTTAATTCTGTGGCCGATACTAAATAGGATTATAAAGGCAATAAAAGTAGCCAGAGACATAAAAGACCATTACCAAAACCATTTTTTAAACTAGCAGACGAATTGAGAGTCAAGGATGTGTGGAGAGAGCTAAACCTGGGGAAAGAACAATATACCTTCTATTCCAATGTACACAGATCATGGTCGAGAATCGATATGCTATGGGTGTCAGCAGATCTATTGAGAATATTCAACAAGTAGAGATAGAACCCAGTATGTGGGCAGACCACAACCCCTTAAGGGTAAACTGGAAAGGGGAAAAAAAGAATGAGATGGACCTTAAGACAATTAATCTTGGAGGATAAAGATTTTGTATGAAAATTGGGTGAAGAAATTAAAATGTTTTTAAAGAGAATAACAATGGAGAAACATCACAACAAGTTATATGGGACACAGCAAAAGCATATCTTAGAGGTATAGCGATTTCATATACTAGTAAGATTAATAGGGCTAGGAAGTTAAGATGGAAAGAGTTGGAAGGGAAATCTAAACAATTTGAGTTTGAGTTACAAAAATACCCACAAAAAGTTAAAAATAAAAGGCAAATGGAGTTAACATGAACTAGACATATGTGATAAGGAAGACCTGGGACAAAAAATTAAGATAAACAAAATTGTTTTGAAAATGCGAATAAAATGGGGAAATGGCTAGAATTTAGATTGAAAAAAGAGAGGGGGGGGAATGGATACAAAAATTAAAGGACAAAAATGGTATATTACAACATAGGACTGAAGGAAAAAAAATAATAATAAGAAAATTTTATCAAAAATTATACAATAGGGAGACAGTGTCAGAGGAGAGAACAAGACAGTACATATAGTTTCAGAGGAAGTAAGGATGGAATTGAATAGAAAGATAACAGAGTGAGCTAATGGAGTCAATTAGAAGGCAGAAAAGACACAAAACCCAGGGCCAGATGGGCTTCTGGCAGAGGTGTATAAGTGTTTGCAGGAGGTACTAGGCCCAACATTGCTTGAGGTGTATAATGCGGCACTATTAGAAGCCAAAGTACCTCAAACTTGGGCAGAAGTTTTTATCACACTCATTTTCAAAGGCCTAACAGAGATTAAAAACTACAGACCATTCTCACTCTTGAATACAGACTACAGAATTTTTGCAGCAATAATTGCAATTAGATTGAAGGACTTTCTGACTAAATTTATCCATGTCGACCAGAATAGATTCTTGTCAAAAAGACAAATTAAAAACAATACCTGGGCTATTCTGGACATACTTGAATACTATGAGGCTCACCCAGGAAAGCAAATGGCAATGATTTTCTTAGATGTGCAAAAAGCTTTTGACAACCTGGATTGGCAATTTATGTTTGTGCAACTGGAATGTATGAAGATTGGGGGAAAATTCACAAACATGCCTCCAAAATCCTAAAAACATGGCTTTGTCAGCAGGCCTAGGGACCACAAATGAAGACGGAGCTGATCAAGTGGTTGATTTGAATGTGGTGGTGGTGTTGTCATGTTGAATGGAGTGTGGGGCTTTTAAGGGTTTTTATTACATGGTGGATTTTTAAATGTTCAGAGTCATCTATGTGTGAGTTGAGTAACTATATAAATTTGTGTAATGAATACATAAAATAAATATTACCACTGAGTCCTCCTGGAATATATGGTTCCTTGAAAGCTATCCACAGGTATCTGGCCCAGATGACTAGCTATCCAGTATGAATACCTTCCTTTTATCTTTCTTCTAGAAGGAATAAATAGCAAATACTGGGATATATTCTAATGTTTAGGTAATTTTCATTGATCATGTTTTGCGATTTTAATAATCAATTATACAGGAATCTGTTTCAGAAAGAACAGATGCAGAGCTTCTTATCAATAAGTGCATGACACAGAGGCATAGGTTTGATTTGCATCTGCTAGAAGCACAGTTTTATTGAAAACCCATTTTCAGCGGAATGTCCAAGAGCAACACCACAGAAATTAAGAAATGCACAAGTTAATGGTCATATCTAAATTTGAGAAGAGGATAGATCTGCTAGTTAAAAGACAGCCCACTGATGGATATTTGTCATGAACCGTGTTCAATAACTAGAAGGAAGATTCCTCTTTTGCTAACTGATATGAATCAGTGTGCAATATAGAATAGAGTTGCGAAGGCTTTATTAGTTGAAGATCTTATTCTTCATTCATCTGCTGTATCCTAGAGAAAGGAAAGGAAAGGAAACAGAAAACTTTGTGAGTAGAAATAAAAACATCTCAAATAATATGGCCTGCCCTCTTAACATGGAAGATGTTGAGGTAGTAATTAAGAAATCCCTCGAGAACTATGAAACAAAATATGACAGGGGATACAAGCTAGCTAATAGACTGATTTATTAATATGATTGATTTTCAGTTTGGCAGTATAAATGCACTGTAAAACAAGGAACTGGAATGAGTATATACTCATTACTAAGTCTGTTGCATGTTCACTAAGTACAAGTTCAGATAATTTGGGACAGAACAATCCTAATACATTTCAGTAAGTGAGGAACAGAGCCACAATGATTAATCTATGGCTTCATGAACCAGGGGCTCAAAGGAAAAGGTCTGGATATCAGTCTAAAAACATTAACAAAATAAGAATGATTGCAGAATCTGTAGGGACAATAAAAGGATTGGACAGGCCAAAGCTTAGCTAAAATAGCTTCTATTGCCTTTCCAAGAAAGGTTCATTTTTCAATTTTGTATATATAGCAAAATATTTGTTTATTTTAAGGATTAGTTTCCATCTTTAATAAAGGGACACTGAGATTCCCCCTTACCTTTCAGGTCTGACTGGGAGACCTGGCTTGAACTAGAGGTACTGTAAGAATGAGAGACAACTCTAACTCCTCCTGAGTGTTTGGAATGCCCCCCTCCAGAAGAGCTGCTGCTGGGACTGCTGTTGAAAAAGAAGAAGAAAATATCCTCAAATGAGATCAAAATAATTATTAAATATATATTAATAGCATTCAATAAAATTATTTGTGCTGTTTTTATGGTACACAATTGCAGTGTAGGAGAAGAATGGGAACAGAGGATTCCTTGGGTGAATTTATATGAACAGAAGATGAGATCTACTAAATTAGCCCAAAAGTTTATCTAGTCCAGCATCCTTTCTCCCAGGCTGCACATATGACAGATCTATGCTTCTACAAATTCCCAAAGAATGCAGAACTCTAATATGTACATCCGACAGTTCCATTTTAATTCATTATTAGTTATCATATAATGACACTGTAATGTACCCTGTCCCTTTTTTAAGGTGGCCTTTGTGGCTTGAGCATATGTAGAGGCAGATTCTGAAGGCCAGAGACTGGGAGTGCAAATTAATCTAATAAACTGGAATCATCATCATCTAGAGAAACTGATACGGTGTACCAGAAAATTGAGTTATTTTGTATTTGATAATTAACCTATAGTATTGATTTTCAAAATTGACAGTTTGAGATTCTGTTCTCCCTAAAATTAAAAGAAAACCATCTTGTTTCAGGCATCCATATAGTAACCCTTTAAAAATGTGATCATGAGCTTCATAGTTTAAGTTAGTTGCTTATCTTCATCAGATCTAGCCTTGTAGGGCAACAAATGGCTCCCCGTCTACAGAAAGTCTATGATAAGTAAAGGCCAGAAAATGATCTAATACATAAGGAATAAAATCTCTCATGCACCTCTCTGGAAGTAAAATAAAAATAAATTTAAATAAATTACACTTGCACTCTATGCTCACTGTTGAAGGCAGCTGCTTCCCTTACTGTAATGGCCCACCTGATCCTGCCTCAAAAGAGTTATGGGGCTAGTAAGAAAGAAGAAATATTAGAAAATCTAAAAATGTTTAATTACTATGATCTACCTACCTAATATCTTGCTGCCCTTCTTCTAACAGGGAGCGGTAGGTCTGGATCTCCTTTTCCAAGCGACACTTGACGTCTAGAAGTTCTCTGTATTCTCGATTCTGGCACTCCATCTCTGCCCTCAACTCTGCCAGTTGCTGTTCCACACAAGAGATCTGGTTCTGTATTTCAGCTAGGTGGGTATTGTAGCGACATTCAGTCTCACCCAAAGACTCTTGCAGCGATTCCCTCTTAAGAAGTTAAAAAATGAAGGTTATCAATAGAAAAATGAGGCTAAAAAAAATTCAGGGATGTATCCTACATGCTACATTTTTGCAAAGAAAATGATAATCTCTGGTACTTCACAAACAATGCTTTGATTTTTTGTACATGTGAAGAGATGAAATGCCCTTTACAGAAGTCATTGGCAATTATATATATATATACAAATGGTATGGAGAATAACTTACAGTGTAGCAAGAAATATTTTCCTTCCCTATCCCATCAGTTATTTTTGATATTCCTTTTGTTGCAGATTCCCCAATTCTTGGTCTGCCTTTTTCTTTCCTTCTATCTACCCTCCACTTATTGCCTTCAACTGTCCCCTTAGTTAGTGCTGGCCCAGGAATAATCACCATCTTGTAAAATTGTCTCACAAGATGACTGGCCCTACAGATCTGCAGTTAATAATTTTCTAAAATTGCTATCTTTCATACTGTAGAAAAAGTATTAAAATCTCTTTTCTATCAATATTAACCTTATCCTTGCTATGGCTAATAAGTAATTCATGCAAGAGGCAGACTAGAAACTAAAAAGTCTATTGTATAAATAAGAGAGATGCTTACCAAGCAAAGCTGAGCCTGCAAATCTATTTCCAAGGTTTGCAGCTGACGTTTTAGGTCAACAACTTGATTGTTGCAATCCTCAACTTCTTTGCTACTGATGCAGACCTCCTGATTCACTTCTTCCATCTGAAAAGACATTAAAAATAAGATGGGGAAATTGAGAAGCAGTTTCTTTATTGAGGAAACTACTGACATCAAGATGAGTTTGAACCTTGGAAAAATTAAAATATTGGTAAGGGGAAATATTTTTAAAAACTAATATAAGGGCATGCTCTAAGTGTTGTCTTATTTGTTAAATTATGCTGAGGAACAATCATTTTTAATTATTAAAATAGGCTTATATGCATAGCAAGGACAATAGGATGATATGAGAGTGATATGATGGTGATGTTACCCATCTTTATTTTGTACAATTCAGGGCAGCATAAATTATGTATTCTCCCATTATCTATTTTCAGAACCACAACAATCATGTGACATGAGAAAGAATAACTGGCTCAAATCATCCAAAATACTTTCATACCTAGGGAAGACTACAATATATGAATTTTCAGTTTTGAGTCCGGCACCTTAAACACTGTGCCAAACTGGCAAATAGAAAATTAAATGGAGGATTTTCATATTTATTTTGGTCATTAGAGTTAGCAGCTCATGTGAATAAATGCATTTACTTATATTCATGATCTCACTACTAATTACATAAGGAGTATTCTGGAGAATCATTATGCCCATGGCAGAAGATCTTTCTTTACATGGCCAGCCCTCTGCTACCATGATCACAATGTGTTACATTTTTGTTTCATTTCCAGTTTAGAGTTGTCCTTTCTAAACATAAAAGACACTACCAAAAGTAAACATGGTATTCTGGTCTGGCTTTCCATTCTAGATGAGTGACCAGATATGAGGACAGCTTCATTTAGTCTCTGGTAGGTCTACCATATAACTGGAGTTTTCTGAAAGGAACTGAAAATATCCCACAAACAACACTCCCAAAACACACTTAACATTTTGACTCTGTTCCTTCAGATAGGTTTCCATGCCCTCTGCAGTCTTTGGAAACCGAAAATATGTTTAATAGTGTAATGAAGTTTAGTCGTTAACCAAAACACTTGTGGACTTCTAAATGGGAGAGTGGTGACAGACCAAAATAGTACAGTATCTCAAAATGTCTGAAGTAAAATTATCTTGGATTAAAAATCCAAATAAATAAAATAAATAAATAGTGTATTCCCTCTCATTGCTCTATAAACAATTTCAAAGTATAAATAAGAGGAAGAGATGAGAAATATTATCCCTAAAGGGACAGATTTTAGTTCAGCACTGCCCCTTAATAATAAGGGAAGGATATATCCTACTTTTATAATATGATGTATGAAGAGGTGTTCAATTCAAAACTAGAAGTTGGGCAAGTAGTCTTGAAGTTGCCCTTCAGCAGCAAAGTCCTGAACATAATTTACTTGATCCAGTTATTTTTCCTAATGAATATGTGGCATTACTTCAATGTGCATTTATTGCACTGAAAATCAGTGCAATTATGAAAATCAGTCTTCCTTCTTAAGTGATCAGTTTCCCCCAGAACTGCATAGGCAACTACTTAGATTGCCAGCTGTTACAGTGTAAACGTGACTATGTAAATTCTATTTTACTGTAATCGGGAACAATATACCTTGCGTTCGTACCACTGCTCAACTTCTTTGCGGTTGTTCTCAATCATGGATTCATACTGACATCTCATTTCTTCCAGAACCTTCTTTAGATCTGGACCTGGGGAAGAATTAACTTCCACACTAACATCACCACAGGTCTGACTCTTCAGACTCTTAATTTCCTGCAAATGAAGTTCAAAAAGATGTCATGCTCAGTCAGAAGATAAGGATTTTTTTTAGGCTCACTCCTACCAAGAATAATAGCAATGTGGAGAAGGGAAATTCACCTCTTCGTGGTTCTTCTTGATACAGCACAGCTCTTCCCGAAGGGATTCAAGTTGTGCCTCCAAATCAGCTCTATAGAGAGTCAGTTGATCCAGGACCTGGCGCAAACCATTGATATCAGCTTCCACATTTTGGCGAAGAGCCAATTCAGTCTCATACCTGCATCATAGTTAAGGAAGGAGAAAAAAGCACTGTTAGATCTATAGGGATCGTTACCGAAATCAATACTTCTGGAATAGATTTGGATGCAAAGGATTCCCTCTTTTGCTTCATTGCACTGTTCTGGAGTGGAGTGTTCATTTATGGACTAGTTGATAGTTATCCCATTATGGAAAAGAAAATTTTAAAAGGCGCTTGTTTCATGTTTTATCTTTGTTTTTTATATTTTATTGGTATTTTTTATTTTCATCGGTAATTTCCTTGTTGGAGTGTTGAAAAGAGTTCAAAAATTGAAAGAGTCATATTATACACACAATAATGTGAAATCACAGCTATCAGTTCTTTAGCTGGTATTGGTCTTTATACATACCGATTTTTTCCAAGAATCTAGAATATCATGTATTGGCATAGTATATGTGTGGTTCCAAGCTATGTGACCTTTTGTAATTTTTGTAATGGTTATTATTATGTGATTCAAGTGGGACTTACTTCAACCTGAAGTCATCAGCAGTCATGCGGTTGTTGTCAATATCCAGGATAAGCTTACTATTATCCACGGAGGCACAAACAATCTGCATTAGGGAAAGAATAATATTGTTTGAACTTTGCCACCTACTAGTTGTCACAACATTGTACTTGAAATTTAACCTTTAGTTTTACTTTCCAGTCTCTTTGTGTTCCCTACCCAGAAGGGATACACAGAACTTATTCCATGCTTTCCTTTCTCAGCCATGATTTTTTTCATTCATAAAATCCTTGAGGGCCTCACTCTCTAGCTTTGGGCAAGAACCATTTCCCAAATAGTACTTTCCAAACATAATGCTAACTCTAACCATCCCCTTCATCAAATAGCATTCTGTTCCTAGTTAATGTAACATATATTTCTATATTAAATTCCAAAGCATCAATGCCTAACCTATGGCATGGCTAGAATGGTAATTAATATAGATGTACATTATAGAAGAACAGTTTTCATACCTGATTCTTTAACTCTTCAATTTGTTGATAATAAGAGCTATAATCCTTTAGCTCAGATTGTGGATCTTGTCGGTCATACCACTGCCTGATTTTGGTTTCAAGCTCAGCATTCTCCTCCTCAAGATTTCGCACTTTGTCCAAGTAAGAGGCCAGGCGGTCATTGAGATTCTGCATGGTCATCTTCTCATCACAGGAAATCAAGGGAGTTTCATTGCAAATGCCAAAGCCACCACCAATTTGCCCAAAGCGGAAACTGCCCCCAGAACTGTACACGCAGCTCCCTCCAAAGCTACCATCAGTGCAACTTGCCCCTCCATAGGAGACTCCACTGGAAAAGGTCCTCCCAGATACACCACCTCCAACACTACTTACAACAGAAGAGGGACCTCTTCCTGAAACTACCCTTATTCCACCACAGCTACTACTGGAGCTTCTCCCCTTGGTGTACATCATAGTCTGTTTGGACCTGCAACTCATATCAAATAAATTTTAGAAGCAAGATCAAGCAGCCAGAAAAAAATAAAGCCAAAGATGCACAGCTTGATGCAAAGATAGACTGCAGATGCTAACACATGTACACAGGTATCTATTTATACTTTTTGCAGTGTGGGTGTTGCCATAAGGGTGTTACTTTGTGTTCCATAAGGCTGGCTCATCTGGCTTTCCCTAGCCAAGGAAAATTATTCTGAAGGCAAATTTGCCTTCAGAAATCTCAGCTACACTCAGCTCTTGAGAGGTGTCAGCACATTTCTTTCCCAAATACACCAGCCACAATATCAAGTGAATCATTCTCTTTGCTCCATGCTAAAAAGTGTCATAAAATAGTATTACTATAAAATATTCAAGGGAAAGAAATAATTACAGCCTGTTGCAACAAAAACATCTTCCACTATTATTAGGGATCATTTGTGTTGATTTCATCTTGATTTTATTTTACTACAATAGAAAAGATAGTCTTTTATGAATTTTCCCCTCTTTGGGCTCATTTGAAGGCTAAGCATGTAACACGTCTGAAATCTTGGCAAGTTTTCAAGTCCAGGTATTT
>JANHFQ010007929.1:0-22976 GCA_032468035.1 Aparallactus werneri | reverse complement strand
GCCTATACTACACATACAAAGAAACAAACAAACTAACTAATTAACTTAAGAGGGCTCTGTTTTATATATATAGATTGTATGTATTTTAAATTCACTTACCTTTTCCCTATCTCATCATCCTTTGATACGAAGCAAACTTATCCTATTTATCTTGAAGTTGGCAATTCAGTGGAAATGAGTATGATCACACTGATATAAATCTTTTCCATTTATTGTTTTCAGTTTTAATTGGTTAAAAAACTCATTCTTTTCATGAGCCTATTGGCAGACCATGAAAGTCACAAGGAAACATTTCTGGCAGCTTTCCAACATATTTGTATGATGAATATTCTTCCAAAAATGAATATCAGATTCATTAAGAGTGGGGAGAAACATGTTATTTTTATTTTCTGCAATGTAAATGACAGCCACAGGGAACTTTTAATAGCTAACATTACTCTGGTACTCCTATCTGCATTGCAGATGAAGAATAGAATTAAGAATCTTTTCTGACTACTTTTATTAAAAAAACATAAATGTTCATGAGATGCATCTGATGAAAGCTTATGACTTTTAACAACATTAGTTACTATTATATATATACTCAAGTATAAGCTGACCCGAGTATAAGCCGAGGTACCAAATTTCATCCATGAAAATTAGGAAAAGTTAATGACTCATGTATAAGCTGGGGTATCAATTTAGCCCCGAAAATCAGGTGTTTTAGTTCCAGTTGGCCATTTTGGATTTTTTTTTGGGTGGGCCCTCCCAGCAAACAGCTGTGCTGCTGCAAACAGAGCAAATAAGGGTAGCTATAGACTGCAGGTGGGTGGGAAGGTCCAGCAAAAAAAACCTCAAAAAAATAATCAAAATGGCTGACCAGAACTAAAACAGCTGATTTTGGGTGCTAAATTGATGTCCGCACAGCGCATTTGGCATGCACTACGCAGGCATCACCTTAGGCCCAAAAAATCAGCTGACTCGAATATAAGCCGAGGGTGACTTTTTCAGCACATTTTGGATGCTGAAAAACTCAGCTTATACTCGAGTATATATGGTAGTTAGAGAAGATACTTTAGAATTCTCCTCAATATTTTGCCAGCATAGATTAATACATATTCCCTCCTTCAATGTTTGTGTGTGTTTGTTTGTTAGATCTATATGCTACATATCCCACTAGCCAGGATGATTCTGGGTGACTTACAATGCCATAAAATTATAAATTAAGTGACAGATTAAAAATCAAGAAAACAAAAAGATAAAGGGGTGGATGTCCCCATCAAGTATCCAGCCAAATAGCAGAGCCTGGTTTTAAGGTCCTTCAAATGGAAGCTTCTGAATCCACAGTCAGTCTACCAAATTTATCCTTATCATCCCAGTATTCTATCAAATACTTACACTGCTGCTACTTACACAATAAAACTCAATGATAGACATTGCATTTGTCCAATTGGCCCTAGATCATACTGCTTCGGATGCTCACTTATTTTCATAGATATACATCAGAAAAAAAATGAAATTGGTTGAATCTTGATTTAGTGAATCATACTTAAATGAGCCCCAGTGAAAGCAATTGAATATTAATCCTCCATTAATGTCACTGATTTCATGTGGCTGCTTGAAATATCACAAAATTTGAATCGTCAATATGTGAAGCATCTCAAATATTAATTGAAAGATATAGACTACGCCATTCCCACCCTCCAAGCCATCTGAAGCAACCTTAGCAGCTTAAAAATCAGTACCACAAAATTGTACTGTAAGAAAATTAACAAATTAAGGTACACCCAATGTACCTTCAAGACATGATTTTTTTTCTTTAAAATATATCTTGAAGCACTGAGTATTTTTTCCTCCAAAGTTTTTGTACTTTGTAAATTGGATCTAATGCTCCTTTAGGGGATTATATGTTAAAATATATCATTATCAGCTAATGTTTCCATGTGGCAATAAAGAAAGGTAATTCATAGGATGGGTGAAACAAAATAGGTGAAGGCAATTACTCTCTGGTTGCAAAAATAAAGAATTGGGGAAAATATTTTCAATTGGCAAAAAAACCCCATAACTTATCTAGGTATCCCTAATGCTTGGTTTATGCTTTTGTTACCAAGGAAGGTACAACATTTATAATTCATGAGGTTCCTTGGGTGTTTTCTTATGGTAGAACACTTTTAGAACCAATCCACACAATTCTCACAAAGGCAGAGAAATTTCCTTGGGGTAGAATTGGGCAATCTTTTGGTGACTAAGACTGCACTGAATATTTGGGAGCAACCCATAAAGATATAGTGGGCAGAAAGATAGTTAAAACAGTTTCTTCTTCAAGAATGAAGACAGCCTTCTGGTCAATTATAATCTACCTCTCCTGGAAAAAAATAGCTGAACCTAGAATTGTTGCTTTTGTTTTCCTAAGTTTGGGAAAGTTTTAAGGTTGTAGTTTACCAACCACAATGGCTGAGCACCTTAAAGAACATTCTTACCTCTGAAGTTAGATTGGACCCACTCCTTCTGACCTTCCGTAAGGCCTTCAAGAGCTGGTTATGTGACCAGGCCTGGGAACTGGGCAGCTTGTTATTTGGTTTGGATAAAAGAACAGATGTTTCTGAGATATAAAAGATTTTTAGAGTTAGGACATGATCTGCAATTCTGGTGGCATGGATACTTGTGGTGCAATAAAAAATTATTATTTTTGATGCCATATGGAATACATGCAAATCTAGGCTGTACTAATAAGCATTTTTTATAATTCTCAGCACAGAAGCATTTTATACATGAGATACAATAGTCCTACAGTATTTAACAGATCTAATTAACATGTAACTTTCCTGTTTAGTTCCAATTTATCACTCTTGAAAGGCAGGTGACCCTTTCCTAAGTAATGTGATAAGTCAAGGACTGATGCGTTTAGCAATGTCTTTTGCACATTGTTTTATGTGTTTTCCCCTCCCCTTTCAAATATTTCAGTCACCCTTGAGTTGATAGAAGTGGCTACTTCTGCCTAACCAAAGAAGGAAATGAATCATCAAAAACCAAGGACATAAACAATACTTTGCAAAATAAAATTACACTGGCAGATATTTATAAGAGCAAGAGTCCATGCATGCATATACTGTATCTAACCAAAAGTGTAATACTTGTCCTCATAGCAAAACACATGTACCAGATGCTGAAATCTGGAATGCTTCCCAGTTTACTTTTTAAAGAGCCATTTTCGAACAATTTCAGTGATCCAACTGTCCAGTAATAAAACCCATCCATGCTTTTAACATGCTAAAGATAGGAAATATGATTTTCAAATATGAATGAACAATATCTAAACACCCTCATCAGGCAAAGCGTTGGTTTTAGGCATTGGGATCGTATTTCTCGGTTTGTATATTCTGACACCCAATTGGTTGAGGTTCATGTTAATATACCTAGCTACTACAGCAATGATGCTTAGATTATTGTTTGTATTCTTTTAAGGTTGGGCCTTGCCACCAAGAATCAATCTTTTTTATTCTCTTTTCATATTAACATTTGAAATATAAAGATAGATATCTCCATGGATTTTAGAAAATATTGCTCTTTTTATACCTTTAATTGGGAGGAAACCTTTATCCTTAAAAACCTTGCACTTTCTTATTTTCCTTTTCTTTTTCTAAATTAACTGTCATTGACAAGTGCTCTAAGTTGTGCACCACTTGCTTGATGTTAATAGTTTGCTGATAAAGACCTCTCATGAAGTACCAAGAGACTGCAAATGCTATTCAGCTGCTTGATTGTCTGAAGCACTGAAAGAGCCTAGTAGTATAAATAAGATCCTACAAGGAAATCAATGCAGGAGCAGAAACTCTGCTGTACAGACAATTCCTGAGCTTTGCTACTTCCTTAGGAAAATACTCAAATCATTCCATAAATACAAACTCAGCAAAGATCAGCCAGCACTAAAATGAAATTATGAGAAGATCCTCTGGGCAAGGAAGGGAGAGTCTGGGAATTATAATTGGTGTAGAGGAGTGGCTGTCTGGAAGGACAGGCACTCACCATAATGTCTTTCTTTGCAGTAAGCCACATCACTAGTGGGATTGCCTAACTGTTTACAGGAAACCACTTGACTTACATGACATTCCAAGTTCCTATTCTCTAGGATTGTTGATCTTGGAAATATAAACATTGTCACTTAAGGGCCACATTAACTCGCAAACTATAATATTATACCCATTATTAGGTCTTGAGCTGTTATGTCTCCAAAATTTCTTTACTTTTATAAATATCTTTTTACCCATGTTTCCTTTTCATAGCCTCTTCCTTTTCCTGCACTTTTCTATTTATATATTCATTTATTTATTCATCCATCCATTCATTCATTCACTTAGAGTTTGTACCTACCTACCTAACTAACTAAATAGTTCTCCAACAACTTTTTGCTTTTCTTATACTCCTTTACTTTCTTCTCTTAAAAATATAATAATTATCTGGCAAAAAGAGAATCAAGTAAGATCCAACTACCATAGCACTTTGTTGCCAGCAAAGACCAGACCAAAATGTTCTTTCTCTCTTTTTCCTCCCACCTTTCCTCATTAACGATCTTACTCTATCCTACTAGTATTTTTTTGCTTTTCTGTGTATAAGGTATCTTTGCTATTTCTTTACTATTGAAATTAAACATCCTAAAAGCACCTTGCAAAAAACCCCAACAATTATCAGATTCCTGGATTTCTATGCAAGCTTCCTACTCCAGAGAGAAATTGTTAATATAGCAATAGCACTGTATTTATATACCGCCTATCAGGGCATTTTTCAGCCCTCTCTAAGCAAGCGGTTTACAGAATCAGCATATATTTCCCCCAGCATTTTGGGTTCTCATTTTACCCACCTAGAAAGGATGGAAGGCTGAGTCGACCTTGAGCCTGGTGAGATTCGAAATGAAGTTAATTGCAGGCAGCTGCACTCTAAGCACAGCACCCTACCAACTGAACCACCACAGCTCTTCTAATATGTTCATTCGGGTGAACATGGTTGCCATTGCTACCTTTTATTTAATTAATTAATTAATTAATTAATTAATCGTACTCAGGGTGGCTCACAATAATAAAACAACAATTTAAAAACCATAATTAAGCAATTAAAAACAAACATTAAACATCAATCATCAAAATATCAAAATAGTAAATAGTAAATATTAAAAGCTCCCTCCAAATAGGACTAAGAGAAAGCATGTTACTAGCCAAATTCACATAAATAGCATAGTCTGGAAGATCAGAAAAGAAGGTTGGTTGAAAGATGAATATTTGCACTGCACTACTTCACAGCATCTTCTATTTGAAGGATATGCTTGAGAAATACATGGAACAGGTCCTTCTCATACCATTGAGAAGGACCTGTTCCATGAACAGTTCTTGGATTTCATAATAATGATATCACTACCAAAGCTTGGGCAAAGCTTGTTCAACATCACTTTTATCTTGTTGTTTGTCATCTTAACTTGCAAGATTTGCATATTGCCTAGCAGGCATCCTCTGATGAAGACTTTTTCCATGACTCTAATGTGTGCAGGAAGGTAATGCAAGCTAGAAATTAACACAGCAGAAAAAATAAGGCGGTTTTTTAATTTGTTTGGTATGTATAGTGTACAGAGAGATCCATTAAATTAATTCTGTATTGTAGATTCAGTTAATTCATGTATTCATTACAGTCCAGACTGCATAGTCAAAACATGGAAATACTTAAGGCTGCAATTTTTGAAATGTTTAATAATATGGTTGTTCAGTGTTTGTTTAATAAACTTTAGTTGTCAAATATTATTAACCACTGCACCTCATGTTCTAATTCATACTTTACACAGTTTTTCTTTGCTTATTCTCAGAGTCTTTTCATATTCTGGCTAGATATATAAAAGGATATCTTCCAAATGAGCAAAATGAAATTGCCAAACATTTTCATGCATGCAAAGGGAAATGCTTCAAAACATTTTTCTCTAGAGGCCCATAGTCACCAGGAATCAGGCAGTGAATAAATGTAATAAATTATTATTATTTTATTAGGACTGCAGAAGTTTTCATCTTGCTGTTTTTCTCACAGGAGTCTGCAACACTTTTTAGGGATGCATTCATTTTCAACACTCTTTAAATGACTTTCTAGAGTATGTTTTTCCTTCAACAGTCATAGCTGATATAGATTGCAACTGAAAGCAGTCCTGTCCTTCTTCTCTTTTGTTTTTCACCTGCTTTGTTGAATGAAATTCCTTTGAACAGTCTAGTGCTCCTTTTAAAAAAACAAAAGGTGCATTGCAAAACAAAATTAGTCAATTTTTACTTCATATTGGTTGTATGAGACACCAAGACACTCAAGAGACACCAGAAATTGCCTTAGGGGCCAATAGGCAGCTGTGGTCATGGATGACTCATGGATGACCCACTTTTGTTAGAAATGAAACTAACATGAAAGGGAGCAGAATTATAAGTCTTAATTATATAGTGTGGCATTTTGTTTTGCTTTGCGTGTATGTCTGTTCATAATATGCATAATTTTGTATGCTATTTACAGATAAGAATCTTAGACGTTGTATTTACTAATGCTTCTGAGCCCATAACTTGAAAGGGTACGGTTAATCATCATTCTGAATTAAAGCATACAGTGCTATTCCTGCCTTTAAATCAAGTGAGTCAGTTGCTTCAGCTGACAAATATTGGAACATAAAGTAAGAGAAGTTGGGCCCCATTCCATTGACCTGGAGCCTCCGAAACTACCCACCAGTTATCTGATGCAGTGGAGGATGTCTTCTGATACCCATGTTGAAGTAAAAATAAACTGCTGGTCCAGTTAGCTTTTTTACATGCATCGGGGAAGGATCTTCTTGACATTTGCCTTGGGAAACAAAACGTTTGAGATCAAAATAAATCAATTCTCTGTGTTTTTTCACTTGGTGTTTAACTATCTTTGGGTTTATAGAAAGTAAAAGGAAGTATTTGATCACTTTGTGGTATGTTATTCTGACCAATACAATTATGCCTTATCCAGTAGTATATTACAGTACCTCTGGATTTTGCTTTCTGTCCAGCTCCATAACTTTGTATTCTGATGGTCTTCATTCAGAAGCCATCAGTTTCTGTGCTAGAGCTACTTCTGATCCCATAATTCCTGCAATCTTCACCCTAGATCCATTTCAACAAGCGTGGGCAACCCCCAAGGATTCAAGTAACTCCAAACATTTTGCACACCTCAAACTTTTGAAATTTGGGAAGACGTCTTATATGTTAAATTGTAATTTTTTCCAGACGTTCTCCAAAGTCATAAGAATATCTTGTTTTTCCCAGCACTTGACCTCTTTTTTATTCGCACAGAGCAAAATATATGAGCTCAAAGCTAAGATTGTTACATTTTCTTGTGTCATTATAAACTTCATCCAAAATTAGTTGTATAATAAAGGGACTTGGAAACTCTGCTTTCAAGTATGATGCTGATTACTGTCCTATTCTCTGGATACCTGAGAAGAGATGAGAATAAGGGGTACACGTTAATTTCTATGCATTTATGGTCCATAACAAAGGGGAAGGTGGTGGTGGTGGTGATGATGATGATGACGACGATGACGACATGCTGACACTTATCTTGCTGAATCAATTTCATGAGGCTGCCTTGCAGGCAAGTTGGTAACCTAAATTTTGGGTAAATGAAGACTGTCATTTTGCAATAGTTATTAAATATGCTTTTTCAGACAGCTGACACTTCAGTACTCCCCAGAATTGACCAAATTATCTTTCAGGTTTGGTCAGCAAAGCTTTTATAAGAAACAAAGTGATTTGATTATTCAATAGTTAGAAGGATTTGCATAACCTGAAAACTATTCTGCTCCCTTCATATGTTATGCAATATAGTATTTTAATGCTGTACAGTTCAATTACCTATTTTTGTTTGCTTTTTTCATACTTAAAATGGAAAGGTTCTGATAAATAGCCATAAGTGACGCATGGTAATTGCAGGAAAATTTATTTCAGGATAATCTCAAGATGAATTTAAATGATTAATGTTATAGTTGTGAACCAATTTGTCTGAAAAGGATGCATCAGATCTCTGAAGCACCATAGCTTCATAAAGGATAAATATAGTTTTATTTCAGATTATGTTTTTGAAGCTAGGATAGTGAATTCTTTACCTATAAACTGCACCCAGCCTACAAATCCTCCCCAAATGAAAGCCTCAACTGGAATCACTCACCTTCATTATCCATTATCCCTTCTAGTCAACTGTGAAAAGCTGTTATTTCAGGGTAAAAGGTTGATCTATGCAACTTTTTGTCCCCTCCAAGATTGGTGCAATGTCTGCAGCAAGTTCCAAAAATAGAACAGGATAGAATAATGGTCAGTTTTATTTTTTTTAATCTTCCTTTTATGATTCCCTACAACAATATCCTTAGGGGAAATCATAATCTGCAAAATGCTAGCTACTGTATTTAATCAGCATCACATACATACACAAAAGGGGCAGAGCTGAGCTGTGACCATACCTCTCCTCACCTAGAATTTGACTTGCCCCCCTGTGAACATCATGGAGTCTCAGCACTGAATTTGCCTTTTCACTGAAATCATATCTTGGTCAACATTTGTACTGACTAAGCCACCTATGTCACAAGATCCCATCACCTCAGGAAATACATAAAAATAAAAATATGTAAAAGTAGAAATATGTTTTGCTTCAAATTACATTATTTCATATATCTTGAACTACATTTGCCATTTTATTTTCCGATTTTGGAATGATTCCTATAAAACTTTCTGCTGCCTCCTTTGACTGTATACAGTGATCTGTTTTGTGACCTTAAGTACCTTTTTCACTCCTTCAAACTCCCTGTATCTGTGGCTGCTAATAATGTACAAAATAATTTCATCCATCCATTCATCAATCAATCAATCAAAAAAAAAACCCTTATGAGTTCACTATTAAAGAAACAAAGGTCTACTGTATTTGGTTATTTGGCTTAATAAGCAGTTAAGAAGCTAGACTAAGATGACTCTGTCATTTTGGATTTTGCTTGCTAAGTTCTGGGCAAAGAATGGAAGCTAGGCCAGCGTGACTTCTAACAGCTCTTTATTCATACCCCTGTAAAAACAACTGAAACTCCCTGGCTGACAGGGCTCTTTTTATAGGAGACTGCTCAGCCAAACAACCAATCAGGGGAAAGTATGTCCCCACCCCAACAGAGGACCAGACTGAGAACTTCAACTGAAACTATGTATACTATTATACAATACATAACTTTGTCAATCTCATTCTTCCTTCTTGAGTTAATGTCATTCTTTTTCATCATCAGTTTCTGAATTCTTTCTAGGAGTCTACATGAAAATTCATGTAGACATTTTCCTTAAGGCTATTATTGTTAGATTGCAAAAATGCAGATGACCAGTAAATGGCATTAGACACATAAAGTTCTAATTCTTTGCTGCCATCTACCAGTAATCTAATTTTTTTAGCCTGCCTTTCAAAAAATGTAAATTACTATTTGTACTTATACTCTCAAGAAATTACAATTTGTGAATCAAAACACAAATGAGGAATGCATCATGCAATAAAATATTTTTAGTGTTAGTCCCCAAAAACAAGAGCTAAGAACGCTGATCCCCTAAGACTTGGACTGAGAGTTACATTGCTCCTAATAATCAGTTTTTTTTAATATTCTTTTGTTATTTGTGGAGCCATGGAAACATTATGGCAATCCCAGTTTTAGTGACCATCTTCATGTTACTGGCTTTATCTTATTTCTAGGCATGAGAAAGCAAGCAATTAAATATGTATTCAAAAAATTCTAAGATCTTTCTCTTCATTCTGCTTCTTTGGGAAAATGCACCTATAATTTCTTCTAGGTAAAAGTTGAATAAATAAATGGATTGGATCCAAAGTTAATCAGTGAAATCAATAGGCTCAAGTTATTCAAGATTATTGTCAATTATTAAGACCTGTTTAAACCACAGGCTTAACTGGATGGAAAGATCTTTTCAAACAACTAAACTCAGTCAGCAGATGCATACCAGGTAGGTGAGTAATTTTTAGATCCACTATCTCCAAGGGAACATACACCAGATTGTTAACTAAATATTTGCTCTCTTTTCTTGCTGCTAACACAAAATCTTACTGTCCCTAGTGTTTAGTGTTCTAAATAAAATCTGAAAATCTGTTATCTGCACATTTTAGGAGGTATTGGTGTGAAACAAGAAAAAAGGGAAGGAATGGTAAGTGTGGTTTGTTGAATCTGCTGTGGTGTTGACTCCGATAAGGCTATTGAACATTTGTTTTTAGCTGAATTTTTAAAAAGGATGAAAAGTCATGAAGTGATAACTTTGTAGAAACCAGAAGCTAACAGGTTGCTATCTGTTTTCACCAGGCATCTGTGAACTGCAATCCCAGGGACCAAGGCTCAGTATTTCAGCCAGAATAGTATGAAAGTGATATAGGACAAAGAGCCTGAGACCAGAATGAACCATTATAGTAAAATAAATGGATTTCAACTTCTTGTCCCATCAAACAACATGCAGCTCTCAGCCCCATCTACTGTGTGGATGGTAGAAAAAAACATGAGTCCTGAACCTTTCTTCTGCTACGTACTTGATTTGTACATTACATTTTGCACTTGCTAGATTTTTTCACTAACAGCTTTTCTACTATCTGTAGTAAAACTAGTTTATCAAGGGCCACATCGTTGAATCTCTGCCTGGAAGATTTACTTTGAGCATCAGTCTAGCAGAAGCATGAAAGATAAGTCCTGTTTCCCAGTTCTGGAAACACAGTGACTACATGCTTGGAAACCAATTGATTGTATGTATTATAGTATTCTGTCCTATATTAATAGACATGTACATTCTTCTAAGTTTCTTGTTAATTTAAAAGATAAATGTCCATACATTTTGTATAGGTGCAAATATATTACAATTTATATCTTTCTGTTACTCTTAGTCAAGGAACTGATATGCTATGCAAGTCTTAGGCTACTTTCTTTTCTTAAGATGACTTGCTGCTTGGCCTTTTAACATGTTTTACTTTTAATAAGAAAAGACGCATCTAATACACACAAGCCTTTGATGTCAACAAGAGCAAAGCAGATTTATTTTGGACATTTTTGTTGTTTTCAGTGGTCAGAGGATAGGCAACCACGGCACTGATACTTATTAGGTAAAAAACAATGCTATATTGCAGAAAAATGGGAAAGACTGAGCAGGAGATAGTGGAGTGGACGCCCTCATATCCGCTTTGAAAATACCACAGGATAGTAAAGCGACAGAAGGTTGGAAGAACTATCAGGAATGCTTCATTGTGGACAAGGAACCCTCTGCCCCTCCTCCTGCAGTTGTCTGAAGATAAAGAGAAACAAGATGAAATTACTAGAAAGGACGAGATTCCAATGCTACTGTATATAATTGCTCAAAACAATAGAAAATTTCAGACAGTTTAACTAACTTGCAATATATTTTTGAAGCTACCAACATTCATACAAGAAGATTCAATTGGGTGTGGCTGGTTTGAAGTTGGAGGACTGAAAGAAATTTATTTCTTTGCTCATGATATGTTTCAGGAAATTTACTGAAGAGAGTGTTTTCATGGCTAGTAGATTTTCCATCAGTTATTCAGTTTAGTGAAAGCTAATGTTACAAGCAGATGGGAGTTTTAAGATATCCAAAAAGCTAGATGGACCACACCCAGAAAGGAAAAAGGAGGTCTGTGTGAATGCCATCTCATTCGCCATACAGCCCTTTCTCTTATGGCCTAAAGGCTTCCTAATTCCCATCTATTTATGGAACTCTTTCATAGGGCTTTTTCAGTAATGTTGCTATGGTCATAGCTGTAGTTGATGAAGGGCTTAAAAAACCACTTGTGTTTAACAACAATATTTTAAGTCATTCTTATGAGACCAGCTCGCTATTTTTTAAGAACACATATTTATATTTTTCATAGAATTTTTTCAGACTTATTCATTGTTGGCACATATTTTAAGATTTTAAGATTCCCCTTTTAACTGTATTTCATTCTTTAGACTTGAAAAAGGAAATGTGTTGTTGCATCTATGCCTAGCAAATTAAATCAAGTCTACACTGAATTAGTAAGTATGAGTGCAAGTGCTCTAGTTGTACTGGTATACAACTTGCTGTAGGAAATTTTCCTGCTTCAGAAATTTGAATGAAGAAATTAATTAAATGATTAATTCCTTGCTGGTCTTCAAATTTATTTTCCATGAAATAAATGAAAAGTAGGTTTTAGTTTGGAACTGACTGAAAGCCTTCAGATGGGAGTATTTGTGTTTACAGAGTAATTTACAACCACAACCAGAATTTCTATTGGCAAGCAAGGTAGGTGTTCAGTGAGTTTCACCCAATACTATGATATTTTCCCCATGATTGTTAAGCAAATCACTGCATTGTTTAGTGAATCGTAAGCAAATCCAGGTTCTTTTATTGGCTTCGTTCATCAGGAGCCACTGGGAAGGATGTAATAGTAATCATATGACCCTGGAATATTGCAACCATTGTAAATTCATTCTGGTTGCCAAGCATCCTTTTTTTCCAAGACCATGGAGATTCTGTGACACTTATAAATACAAGGATTGCTCAAAAGTCACTTTTTCAGTGCCACTGTAACTTCAAATGATTGATAAAAGAATGGTTGTAAGTTGAGGAACACCTATACATTGCTTTATTTAATTCAACAAGATGCATCAGAGATTATAGTTATGAATTATTGCATCCAGTTCTGGACTTTCAATTAGATTCTTATAGAACCTACAGCTCAAGTTTTTTGAGGTTTCCTCTCTGACATTTTACTCAGGCCTTGACCTAGCAGCTCCTAGACATTTGTCCTAGCACGACATAAATGACAAAATCCCACCATGTTTTCACCTTTTTTCACACAATAAAAAATGCTTCTGACCTCATATTCATGTGATCTAGTGATGCAAATGGGCTGCATGGCATGAATGGGTCACATAAGTGTGGGATGTCCGAGCTTCACTGGATCTTGCACCTGGTGTACTGCTGGTTCTATTGACTCCTCCTCCACCTCTGTAGGGGGGGGGAGAAAAAAATGATATTAACTTAAAAACAAATCATACGCTAGAAACCAACAGACACCCAGCAACATCTTGGCTATCAGCTGTTTTCAAATCTAATTAAAGAGATCATTAGGTAAAGCAGGAATTTCCTAAACCCTTGGCATCCACTAAAAGGATGGTCTCAAAGTACATTCTTTTTTCCCCTTGCTACAGAAACTTAGTCAACTAACAACTCCAGCTTACAAAATTTGCCTTGCAGCTTACTGAAAACTTCATTTTCATTGAGGAATTTTGTCAGGACACTTGTCCAAGGAATAGAAGCAAAATGTCATGTTTCAAAGCAATGCCAATAGATTTATAATTCATCTCTCATTGGATCCATTATGCCAGAAACCCAAAATAGAATCACAGAATTATAGATGGTAAGGACTGGTAGATGTCTTAGAGACTGCTTAGTCCAGAACCTTTCCCAATGCAAATCTACTATTGCAGTTTCCTTGTCAAATGAATCTTGTCAGAGACCATCCAGTCTCCCAGTAGTATCTTCAGGCCTTTCCCACTTGCCTCTAATCGCTTGCAAACATGCCCTGGCAACATCATATTTCTGCTGTGTTCCCTTGATGCTGCCTTCTTCTTTTCTCAAACCTATCCATTAGGTTCTTAGGCATACCCATGTTAAAGCAGTATTTTCCTCTAATTTAAACACTATCCAAGGATAGTTTCAAACTGTATAGAGTCTGTTTGGCTTTGTTACCTATTACTGTGGAGGAAGGCAGGTAACCTTGGTCAATAGGAATAAAGACAATAATGGCAACATAGGGATTACCAATGATAACAGAAAATTTCTAAGCTGCTAGTAAAATTTCCTACTCTTTCACAAAGACTGAGCAATGCTTTCAATATCACAAAAATAAAGGGGTTGGTTGGCTTAAGAAAAAACAGGCTGCCCAAGATACATATGTGAATATGAGTAGAAATCAGGGTCAACAGCAGCGGATTGGTTAAAAAACTGGATGTGACTATGTGACCATCATCTTGATTTTAGGAGGTCCCCTTGTCAATGCTGCTAATTGAAATCTACATATTTTCCATATCTAACCTGCCTCCCAGCCTAATCACATAATAATACTGTTAGGCACCAATGATTCATTCTCTCAGAAAACATTTCCAAACTTTAGAAGAATGTAATTTCCTATTCTAGATTGTGGAGTAGGAACCACGTTGACCCCTGAAAAGAGTAAAGACAAGAAGACCACACTTCAAAAGTATCTGGAGCCAAGACAAAGAAGGAATAAGGATCATATTTAAGCAAGTTATTTAAATGTGAGTCTTACTGTATTTAAAACTATAGCTAAATCTTTCAAAGTTAAAGCATTTATGTAATATCTTGTAGCACCAGTTTTTGGAGTAGTCCTGGAGACCACACTCCCTGGTTTTGGTGGCCATATGTGCCCTGGGCCTCTACTTGTGTAATCTTGCTATGAATGGAAGAATTATAATTTTTTTCTAAAACAACAGTACGGTACAACTGAAATTTCCTGGTTCATAGGTCACCCTGCCCTAGCCCTTCTACATAAAGAACACCAAGTATGAGTGTACATGTCCCAGGATAATCTGAAGGATCCAATCTGGCTGGGTCAGTCACTGAGACCAGTGGTTTAGTCATCCGAGCTTTCAGACTCATTTTGGAGCCCATCTTCAGTGAATTTCTCTGCTAGAGAAAAGTTCCCTGAAGATGCTGGAGCCTGATAATGAGCTCCAGCATGAAGCTAAAAGCTCAGATGACTAAACCTCTGGTCCTGGTGATTGACCCAGGTTGCAGCACCAAGTCTCCACAATTCACCAAGGGCCAATCATCTGGATTACTCTGCTATTTTATTTTAACTAAAACTTTCATTCAAGGCTTTATCAGGAACATTATCAGTTCTGGATGCCACTTACACAATGTCATGTTGTCCCCCTTCAAGCAAGCCGCGGTAGGTGGCAATCTCTTTCTCCAAGCGGCTTTTGACGTCCAGGAGCTCTGTGTAGTCATGGTTCTGACATTCCATCTCTGACCGCAGTTCTGCCAACTGCTGCTCCAGACAGGAGATGCGCTCCTGGAGCTCAGCCAAGTGGCTGTTATAGCGAAGCTCAGTTTCACCCAGGGAAGCTTCCAGGGTGTCCCTCTGATAAATGGAAGATAAATCATTGTTTAAAGGGGGAGGTCCAGAGTAAATGATTTAATGGGATGCTGAGAATTTGCAAAAGTACAACATGAAGCTGAATGAAAGGTTTAACCTATTTCTTAAGGATCAAAGAAAGCCCGAAGGGCTTTTTTTATGACATTATGTATGCAACCTAGCAACTGCTTCAATTGTGATAATATCTGCAATCTCCCATTTCTGTTTTCACCATCCTTCTACCTGCTTTCTCCATTTTAGCAGAAATGAAATGATGCTATGGTTAATAATGTATGGACTATTGCATTTATGTCTCATTTTTTTCTCTGGCAGGTCAAGGCTAGATACTTGGGAATCTAGTTTTAGGCCAGAGCCTGAGGATTAGGTCCCACAACCTGGGGATGAGAGAGAACGATTAACATAAAGTGGGCTTTGCCTATACATGATGCAGCAACGCTCTGTCTGCTGCAGTTTATTCCATCCAAATGCCTCCAACTCTATAAAAACTCTTGATCTCTTACCAGGCTGCACTGGGCATCATACTCAATCTCCAGAGCTTGTAATTGGCGTCTTAATTCAGTGACCTTGTTGTTGCTTTCTTCAATCTCCTGACTGCTGGTGCAGACATCACGATTCACCTCCTCAATCTGGAGGGCATACAATTAAGAGAGATACATAGCTGAGCAATATATACAATTTCACTCTCGAGTTAATCCTACCAAAGAAAGTTTCACCAAAAAAATTCCAAGCAGATTTGGATGGACAGACAGACTGACATACTGAGTGACCATTATCATCTACCTCAGTCATTGTTGTCATCATCATCATCTATGTGTTAAAAAACTGTAAGAGTTTAGATGGGAAAGAAAAAGTTCAGCTTCAACCATAGTGGCTGCGGGTTCAGGAATCAATCATTTCCAGAGATTTTCTGTTTTGATGGGGTATAACTTCCAAAACAGAATTGGTTTACAATCTGGGAGTCCTCATCCCCACCCATTTGGACTTCTGCAATGTGCTTTCTAACTTTGAAGACCACTCAGAAACTGCAGCTTATCAAGGTATGGATTATCTTGGTAAGACTTGTGACACCTCTACTATGATTTCCAGATGCAATTCAAAGTGCCGGTTATGACCTATGAAGCCTTTCATGGATTGGACATGGTTATTTACAGAATCATCTTTCTCCAATTAAGACTTAGGGTAATCAAAAAAAATTATTATTATTGCAGCCCAATCCAAAAACCTTTTACAAAACAATGCTATCTTATCTCAGAGATGTTGGGATTCAATTCCCATGCTATTTGGTGAACGTGAGAGTTGGGCAAGCACACCAGATATATTCCAGTTTAAGAAAAAAACTGATATTTCACTTACCTTGGATTCATACCATGCTTCTACTTCCTTGCGGTTTCCTTCAATCATTGTTTCATATTTGCATCTCATCTCCTCCAGGATTTTCTTAAGATCTGGCCCAGGACAGGCATTCACTTCCACACTGACATCTCCAGAGGTCTGGTTCTTCAGACAGGTAACTTCCTACTCAAATAAAAAAAGTGCTTGGCATTTGGGCCTTTCTTTTTCTATTCAACGCACCTTAACCAAAGTGAACTTTCTAACAACCTGGTTAACCAAAGTTGATGGAGACTATAAAGGGCAAATCAACTTCAAAGAGGCAAGCTGCATTGCTTCTGGGGCTGTAGCAGTCTCCCAGTTTAAAGTGTGTCAATAGCAATGATGATGCAAATGAAAGGAAGAAACTGCAGATAATTTCCCCAGGGATATATTCCTGTTCAGTTGAAAAGGAAAGATTTCCTTCAGTGATTGAAAAAGCATGTGGCTGGCCCACTTTTGAACTAAGGAAGACTTGTGACCCTGTAACCCTCTGATTGTTGTTGGAATACAATTTCCATTATTGTCCCAAAGGTGCTTTTTCAAGAAGCAGCTGGGCTTTCTGGTTTTTCTTCAAAGCCATTTTACTTATCATCTAAGAAACTTCTTCCAGCTGAAGAAGCTTCTTGGATGAGAAGCAAAACACCTTCAAAGAAAAACCAGAAAGTCCAGTTGCCACTTGAAAAAGTACCTTTGGGACAACCATGACCTGGTTAACTGAGAATCTCCATAGAAATTTCCATTATTCTTTCTACTGAATGGCTGAAGTTGATAGGAATTAGTCCAACAACATCTTCAAATCTCTCCATTTTTGTCTTGGAACACTTATGTACATATGTATATAAACACAAAATATTGCCCCCTTCCCCAACCAGGGTATCTGTGCAAATTGTTTGCTAGAGGCTTTTTATTGCCATGCAAGCAATGGTAAATATTAGTGTTTGAGGGTCCTTGGTACTCTCTGAGCTTGATTGTTTTCTTGCACATGTTTCATTACCCAAACTAAGTAACATCACCAGAGTTCTTTTATTAGTGTTAGTGGGTTTTTTAAAGTAGAACTCAAATTGTGCGTTTTCCAAAAAAGGAAAAAAAATCACTTGCATTTTTGGAAAAAAATACATAAAATTCTATGAATTTTTGATACATAAAATTAGTGAAACTATAACTTCACTTTAATAGTGCTATTTTGTTATTTTCCCAGCATTTCCTATTTTTACTAATATATCAGCACTGTAACTGAGTAAGTCTATGTATATTGATAAATTATCATTATCATCATCTTCCCAAATATTTAAATCAGAACTGAAAAAGTATGGCTAGCCCATGATCTCACAGCTGGCTCCTATGCCTAAGGAAGAATTAAAATCTAGATCTCCCCATCTTGTAAGTTATGTGATATTATTCAGTGCCATAGATGTGGCTAGAAATCTATTCCAGTCCTGTCTACTCCACTTAGTTTAGTTTACAAATAGACAAAATTTGAGTGTATTGCCAAATATCATATGAGATTATAGAAATGTCAGCTGGGAGATCTTTTGAGCTCATATATCATAAGATCGCATTCGGGAATTCCAAAACCTAATAATTAATTTATGAACCTTTGGCTGTTCTAATTTTTTATATTGTACATTTTATTTATTTGGAGGGGGAATACAAAGATAATTTTAAGATGCAAAGTATGCAATGGTACCACCAGGTTTTCTTGTTGCTAATTCTTGAAATACACTGCTCATGATTTTAATAGCAGTGCTTGATGTGTATAAATATATCATATTAGTGAAATGGCAAGATCTTTAGTTAACCTTGCCCACAATAGCAAAATTGATCAATTAATAATTTCAGTTAATGTTCATCTTTACAAACTTCATTTAATCATTAATCTTTGTAATATGCGCATTTTTGCTCAATAGAACTCAGTAAAATTGTCTATCCTCCTAGCATAGAGGTGATGAAATTGTAGATCTCCGAACAATGCTTTATTGCAACAGCTGCAATCATATGGTTATTTGTGAGGAATGAATATAGTTCAGTGATACTGCTTTGTGTTTTTCAACCTTGGACACTTGAAAATGTATGGACGTCAACTCCCAGAATTCCCCAGCCAGCCATTTTGTCAAAAGTCCAAGGCTGAGAAACATTGACCTAGAGGTCTATAGATTCCCACCCTGGCCTAGGTAGAAGTGCATTGACTTTTCTAATAAAGTAATTATTATTTTCCATGATGCATTTAGATTTTATTGAATGGGGAAATGATCACCCTCACCTCCTCATGGTTTTTCCTTAGGCAGCATAGTTCATCTTGCAGGTTCTCACACTGTATATCCAGATCAGATCGGCAGGCAGTCAGCTGATCCAGGATTTGATGCAGTCCATTAATATCAGCCTCCACATTCTGACGGAGGCAGCATTCCGTCTCATACCTGAGCCATAAGAGAGACAAAAAGGAATGGAAGTTTGGCTTGTAGGCCTGGACAAGTGAAATTTGCATATTTTATCCAAACAGTTCAATACTACAGAATTTCTTGAGTTTTAAATATCAGCCTCCCCATATAATGGGAAAACATATCTCATATTAAACAAACTTAAGATAGAAATAATGGAAGATACAGAATAGTCAACAATATTTCATTGATTATAACACTGCTAGAATCTACTTTGTTCTTATTCCAGGCATATTGAACTGTGTTTTCTTTTCCTTGTCCTACAGCAGCCTTTACTTTACTTTTACTTTTATTCAAATTTATAGGCCGCCCACTCCTGAGGGACTCCGGGTGGCTTACAACATTATGAACATTTACCAACTCTGATGCACCCAAGTATGTGAATTTCAGCTTCCAGAATTCACAACAAGAATCATATTGTCTAAGGTATTCTGGAAATTGAACCCCATAAATCTGAATCTCCAAGTTAGAGAAAACTGCATACAGCAGAAGTAACACCCCAAAATAGAGAATGGCAAGATTCTTCTTCTTGCCTTATTGCCTGAAATAAAAGACATTCTTCTCTAAAAGTCTTAACCTACAGTGCCCATCAAAGCAATTCCATAAGTACGGTAGCCCTGCACTTTCAGTAAAACAAATATTTTTTTTAGTTCATCTGCACTTAATTTACTGAAAAGTACTCACTTGGATCTGAAATCATCAGCAGTCAGTTTGCTGTTATCAATGCACAGAAGGAGTTTGTTATTCTCCACACTTGCACAAATAAGCTGCATAAATGGGAAAAATGCATTGGTGAATCTACATTGATTTTGCCTTTCATGTAAAGTTCTAGCATTAAGATTTAGCCACCCATATAAGATGTTCATTGAACTAACACAAGCTTCATTGCTTGTTTACATCTAAATGCTCATTTACATCTAAATTGTTATTTGAAAGCACAAAAGAATAATCAAGCAAGTCCGTGAGTGGGAATCCTCTACAGTTTGTAAATGATTGGAAGTGGTGACCAAAATGGAGTTAATTCATAGCTAATTTTCTCCTCTTTCAAAGGATGACTTGTATAACTTGGGGATGCCTTTAATTTTTCCCCATGGTGATTGCTTCCATGCAGAAAATTGATTAGATATTGCATTTCATGATGAGTTTGTACCATGGTAGCAAGACAATCCTGAATTACCAAAAGGTTCACTAGCTTAGCATGTCAACATAATACAGGAGGGGTGGCATCTATAGAAGAACTTAAGATAAACTTAGAGTGCTACCTAATATAAATAATCAGTTGATAGTCCCTTGAAATAAAGTTTTCTCATTCATTTTTGCATTCATTTGTAGAATCCAAGTGACAGAATAATGTGGAAACATCACCAAACCCTTACCACCATTATTTTGTGACAGCAGACTGTCTACACAGTTTAGAGCACAAGAATATGTTTAACAAAATTTAATTGGTTCTTATTTTGTATATGATGATCAGAAGAATAAAATGACCTTTAGAAATCAGCAAAATAAGTTTATGACATTATGAGCTTTAACTAAGCAGGAATGCTTATTACCTGCAATTGTCCCAAACAAATGCATGTAAAATTATAAAAAAATTGACTGATAATTGGCATCTACCTGGTTTTTAAGATCTTCAATTTGCTGATGGTAATGACCATAGTCCTTTGGTTCACACAGAGGCCCTTGTTTGGCATAAAATTCTCTGATTCGGCACTCAAGCTCAGCATTTTCCTCTTCTAGGCATCGGACCTTATCCAGATAGCTGGCCAAGCGATCATTGAGGTTCTGCATGGTCATCTTCCCATCCAGATTAGAGAAAATCCCTCCACAAACAGGTTCTCCAATCAATCCTGCAACCGCTCCAGGATTAGTTACCACACCACCCATGCCACCAACAACACCTGGATGAGCCATGCCACCTACCATGCCAGCAGGGACAGCACCAACCACTCCACAAGGACCACCTACCATAGCAGCATGAGGAGCACCAACTACACCACCCATGCCATTAACCACAGCAGTTGGTACGCCACCAACCATGCCACCATGGGCACCACCTACTACACCACCAGGAATACCACCTACCACACCTACATGGCCACCACCAGCACCACCTACCATACCATTTCTAGCAGCAGAATTCCCCATGTGAGAGGTAGCCACAAAGGTACCATTTGTCCCAGCATGTCCACCACCAACAAATGCCCCACTGCAGCTGCCAGTTGAGAAATGGTTTCTCCCCCCAAGATGACTCCGTCCAGAGAAACTAGCTCTTTCATTGCCTAGCCCACAGGAAGTATATCGCCCAGAGCCAACAGAAGAAACCCCCATTCCAAGATTGCAGCTCCCACTGCTGTTTCTCCCAGCTGTTAGGACCGTGTGTCTTGGACCACAGCTCATAGTGGCAGAGAAGTTCCTTAATGCTAAGTTGAAAGCAAGAGGCACCACTTGACGCAAAGTAAGACTGCTAAATCCACTACCCACTTATCTCTATTTATACTTTCTTCAGAGGGTGTCACCTGTTCTGCCAGAGCTCTTTTTCTGGGGTTCTCCCCACACCCCCTTCTAAACTCATAATACAGGATGCTATAATTATTCAGACCAAAGCTAAATTCCCAAAGGCAAGGTGCTGGCAGATGCAATGGGATTCAAAGAAGATGCTGCATATGTCAGCAGCTCCCTGGGAAAAAAAAGGAAGATAGTGTGTGTGTGTGTTTCTTGTGAAGTATAGTTGGCAACAAACAGAAATGCTGCTATGAATAATAGCCTCTTTTGCCTGCAAGAGGAAACATAGCTTTCCGGATCCAACCTCATTATTTTTCTGAAACTAAAATGTAGATTCATGCCATTTAAGCCTGGGGTAAAATTCAACCTGAGCAAAGCAAAAAGTCCTCATGACCTTCTCATTTAAAAGTATTGCATGCTTTCAAATCCCCCCCCTTTTACCCCCTTTCCTTTTCTTTTTTTTTTCTGCACATTTTTGACATTTCATGAAAGGGCCATCATGATGTAGTGGTTAAGGTGCTGGATTTGGGCCAGAAACAATCCAATTTAAATTTGGCCATTGAAATTACCTTTGGGCCAGTCACTTTCTAAAATTAAGAGGCAGCCTCGCATTACTCCTGATGCCCTAATAGAACAGGCAGAAGACAGGTGTTTTAATGACTTTCTTTCCATTGAAAGTGATTTCATTTCCCTGCTATGAAATCATCAGATCAGGCCATGGATTATGCATCATTGTCATGAAATGAGGCAAGGATCAGCTAACTGTTTCATATTAGCATCTACAGTATATTCTGCATTCTTCATTTATACCTGAATGATATTTCAATGTCACTACACCTAGATGATATAGGTAGTATACCCAGTTATATAGTTCCCACTTCTCATACTTTTTCTTATCTTGTAATGTATTTTCCTATCTAACGATGGAGCAGGGGCCTGAATCAGAATCAAACCTGGAAATCTTACTCTGCCAGAGCAGATTATCAGCTGCTATCACTCACTAATCGGATATCCAAGTACAGTATTGATCCCAGATAATAAAGTGAGCTATAAAAGAACTGGAAAAAAGCACAGAGTGCCAAACATCATTAGCATTTGTTTCATGGCCGGTGTAAATAATATGGCATTATTCATGTGAAAATACAATACTTATCAAAATATGAAGTAGAGAATTTTGTAAGAATTTCAAGCAGCAAATTGATTACAGGTATCTCTCTGTCAATTATTCTTGATGGGAGTGATAGTGCAGTGTTATGATTATACCAGCTACCCATCTAAAGTTAGGACCTACTCATCTATAAAACAGCTTGAATGCCTTTCATTTTGCTTCTTATCTCGTTTCTCAATTTATTCTCATCTTTTGTTTAGTTTGAATCTCTACTAATAACTCTTCTTGTTCACTAAAATAATTCAAACATCAACGTTTTGTGGTTTTGTTTAAGATGCTGAATCAGAGTTTCACCTGGAGGGGAGGCAGGGGGGGAT
>JANHFQ010007927.1:36011-46748 GCA_032468035.1 Aparallactus werneri | reverse complement strand
CCCCAACAATCTGGGTCCTCATTTTACCGACCTCGGAAGGATGGAAGGCTGAGTCAACCTTGAGCCTGGTGCGATTTCATCTCTCAAACTCCTGAACAAGTCAGCAGAGGTAGTCTGCAGTAATGCATTTACCCACTGAGCCACCTCAGCTCAGCTGAGTATACCCTCAGTATAAGCTGAGGGTGACTTTTTCAGCTCATTTTGGGTGCTGAAAAACTCGGCTTATACTCAAGTATATATGGTATGTGAAATTGAAATGATGAAATACAAAAATGCATAATCGAAAACATTTATTATTTCATTAAATTCATTGTAGCCACTCAAGGGGTAGACTCTGTATCGGGAGGTACACAGAATTGAATGCTAAGTGAAAACAATTATAAAGTGACAAACTAAAACAGCCTGGACTAAAAACTTACATTGAAGTAGTACAGTGACAAAGTCCCTCCCTCCCAAAGAACCCAACATTAATCCCAAACCTGAAATTTAAAAAAACAGATTTTAAGGGTTTCTTGGCACCCCAGGAAAGTAGTGCCATTATGTTTGGAGGGGCTGTTACAGAGGATAGTGTTAGACCTAGATGGCACATCTAGATTCCTAGATTCTACAAGAAGGCAACATTTAATAGAAGAGACCTGGAGCACCCCCACTCTGCCTGAAAGCCTGAGTCCCATAGGAGTTGGGCAGCCTATAAATTTCATTAAATAAATAAAATAAATAAATAAATAAACAACAGAAGAAAAATCCCCCAGATTATTAGGCCTTATACCATGCAAGGCTTTAAAGGTAACAACTAGCACCTTCAATTGCATCTGGAAGCCAAACAGCTCACCTAGTAGTAGTGGCAGCACATGAACACCATGAAAAGTGCCCATTACTGCTTGTGTAGATGCATTTTGAACCAGCTGTAGCTTCCATATGGTCTCCAAGGGGAGGCCCGTGTAGAATGCACTGCGGTGAGTGCACTCACTGCATATGCATATTTCCTAATCTTCTTGTCACAGGTAGTATTTAATTGGAACATAAACTACAATGTGGGCTGAAGAGAAAACTACTTTAAAAGGAAAAGAGCATGTTTTATTGCTTCCAGGGAATTGAATTTTACAGGTTTGCAGTGTACAAAGTGATCATACAGCCAATCAGGCTTGATAGGATTTGAAGCAGTACAAAATCCCTGACAACAGTGATTTGATAGAAATGCTAATAAGACTAGGAAAAATGGCAATAATGACTCCTTCCATATTGAGTTCTCTAAAAAAATACTTTTCATCATTGCCTATACTTTATTTCTTTTGTTGTAAACACCTACGATGGAAAAGCTGGGTGGCAGGGGATATTTAATCTTTCTAGTACTTCTCTTTCTCAGATATGTATTATCCCTAATTCAGTTGGAACTGGAAATGCAGCAGGCAAAATATATATTTGTGAAAAAGTAGCCATCTTCTTTTTTAATATCTCAAGTCTAATAACATTGTCTTCAGGGAGGCACTACGATGACAAATGCAAAGACTTCCCTCTTTCAATTTTGATCCTACAAGGAAAACCAGAGCTCTCTTCCTCAGGTAACTTGTTTAGATAGAAAAAAATTAGTGCTCTGATCACATGACATGCCTCTTTCCGTCTCAGTGACAACTGGGAGATGAGCTTGTACATCCTAGCTTCAGGAAGTACTAGACTGGAACTAATGCATCTGCTGTTCATCATCTATATTTTCTTCTCCAAACTTCATAGCATAGCTGTTGCCTATCAGGAAAAGATACAAACACAGTTCGCCCTGTTTGCAGCATTCTGGGATTCAGATTCAGAAGTTATTTTAATGGTCAATTTTGGAGTGAGCATGGGAGTCTCAATAAAGGACAATATTTGTAGCTCAGTGTCTGCTTAAAAACAACCAAGCTCAAAAAGCAACAAGAATCCCTCTTGGGTGTGGTGTACATACAGCCAGTGTGCTGTAGAACCAGAGAGCCAATTTAGTGTAATGGTCAAGGTACTAGTAGGATATAAACCAGGAGACTATGAATTCTAGTCTTGCCTTAGCTACCTGGGTCTTAGCTACCTGGGTGACCTGGGGCCAGTCACTTTCTCCAGGTCCTAGAAAAGAGGTAATGGCAAACATCTCCCTCTCCCACACACACACACCTACGAACCTATGTTACTAAGTTAAATAGTAGAACCATCTACTGCTCTAAATAACAAAGCTTATAACAATCTGGGTTTATGGTTTTGCAAATGAAACAGATTATCACTGATGAAAACCTGTGTTTAACATAACAAACTTGTTTTGTTATGGTTAACATAACAAACTTGTAACCAAAATACGAATCAAAATAAGATGAACTCTTACAGCAGGTTTTTCTTGTTACTGACTAATGAACTTCAGCTTTTCATTACAAAACTTTCAGAGAAATTCTCTAAAAGCTAGATGCACCGTTTGTTTTGTCAAGAGATTTTAAAGCATCCTATACCTTTTATTCAGATCCCTATTTTTAAGGTGTTTCTAGATGTTTAGTTTATAGATTATCAGTGCTTTAATCAGAGTGGAAATGACTGTCATAAATCCCTAATTTTAGAACCCTCCCCCAAAATATGTGATAACCTGACCCCATACTGAGAGTTTGGAATAGATGAAATTCAATCTTGTTTTCCCCATGCAATTCTATATAGGCAAAGGGAAAACCGGTAAAAAACAGACTATACCTTTAATGCCATTAAGAATCAATAGGGGAGTGTAGGTGTAGCCTGGAGATGTATACAATGATTCATTTGGGAACCATTTGGAGCAATTAGTTTCAGATGATTCACATTGAAACCAAAATGCACGTATTTGATATGAATATTTACTTACCGGTATTTAGTAGATTTATATTCTGCCCAGCTTCTTTACAACTCTGGGCAGCACATTATATAACTTCAAACAATATAACAAAACGTCAAAGCAGCATCAAAGCAAAATAAAAAGCAGACTTCTTTAAAAATAGCACTACTTCCAATAATCCAGTCATTCCTCATATGGAATGAAAAAAGTCTGTTCTGAAGGGGAAATAAGAATTGAAAAAGATCCAAGGATATCAGTAGTGCCTGAAGGGAGCAGGGAAATGAGGAAAGGAGAGGAAGATCAACCTATCATTAATACATTTTGCTGGAAAATCTTAGGAAGATGCCAGGAACGTTTTTTTTTTGTTAAATCATCTGCCCTCCTGGTTTTAACACCATCCTATGTTTGTTCATTCATTTATCCTATTTATATCCTGCCTTTCACAAGGAATACATCCCCAGCAAACTTCTGTCTTGATTATTACTACTCCACAAGAACTAAAATGATCACCAAATAGCACCAAAATTATGATGGTTACCCTAAGGAATAGGCAAAAGGATCTGCAGCAACAAAGGGGAAGACTATGTCAACCCTCCCAGTGAAAATGGAGCTTGGGAGGGCCGCATGCAGAAGGGAGGGTGCAGATCTCACCTGGGGGGGCAGTATGTTCCAGATAGTAGACATCAGAAGTGGTATTCAGCCAGTTCCAACAGGCTCCCGAGAACCGGTAGCGATAATTTTGAGAACCGGAAAATATCACCTCTGATTGGCTGACCCTGGCAAGTACCACCTCTGATTGGCCAACAGCATAGCTATACCCATCTAGCCACGCCCACAGAGTAGGTAGTGAAAATTTTTGAATCCCACCACTGGTAGACATCATGGCAAAAAAGGTGCTTCTCTTAGATCCAACCAGCCAACATTTCTTGACTGACAGGGTCAACAGTATGTCTCTTCTACCATTGGGATGAGCCGATTCCTCTCATAACCTGGACTCATGCTATGACAGGCTTTATAGGTGATAATCCACCTATTGAATTGAACCCAGAAGCATGTATTTACAACAGTTGAAGTATCCCAGGGTCCTGTGATCATCATTTGTGACTTTCCAAGCTTGCTTCCCAGCAAGCAAAGTCAATGGGGGAAGTTAGATTTGCTTAATAGCAATATGATTTGTTATGAATGCAACAAAAGATTGTAAAATCAAGCATGGTCATGTGATGACTTAATTAATGACCGCATTGTTAACGTCGGAAGTTCCTGTCCCAATTGTGGTCGTAAGTCAAGTATCTCTAGCCTGGGAGAAGCACAGAAAGAATCTACAGTATCTCCCATGTAGTTGGCAACCGACAGCACCTTTAGGAGTGCCTCCTTACACTGACTTTAGTGTTCAGAGTTGCAGTCCGTTTAGTGTTCAGACAGCTCCGCAAGTCTTTCAACATAGTGATCTGATGAATTTTGTAGCAAATGAAGTTACTGGTGGCATGGTGGTTAAAATGCAATATTGTAGGCTACTTCTGCTGAGTGCTGATTGCGTGCAGTTCAAGTCTCACTGGCTCAAGGTTGACTCAGCCTTTCAACCTTCCGAGGTCGGTAAAATGAGGAGCCAGCTTGTTGGGGGCAATATGTGGACACTGTAAACTGTTTCGAGAGGGCTGTAAAGCACTGTGAAGCAGTATATAAGTATAAGTGCTATTGCTACTGTACCTTCTTAAAAGATGGCCTCATTAAGAATGTTCTGTAGTGATCTTGCTATGATATAAGTAAGTTACAAGCGAAGCGCACGCTCAGCGAACCGGTTGTTAAACCGGGACAATCCCACCCCTGCCTCCAGGACATAATAGGATTATCTAGCAGCAGGGGTCACCGCATTACAAAATTACCTGTGGACATTGCATCACCCAGCAAGCTTCAACTTTTGCTTAACCTACAAAATCAGCTATGACCCCTGCACAGCCCCATGGGAGTCTGACAGCAACCGATAGAATACACACTCTTACTACAGGAGCAGGAAGCTCAAGGGCAAGACCCAGGAGAGGGTATAAATAACCCTTACTCTCCACTCCATGTGGTCAGCTGCCCAGGATGTCAAACCCATGTGGTCCTGTTCATCAATAAACCATCTTTCCAATTATGTTTCTAATGTCTTTAGAAGAAGAAAACCCGGATCAGACAGGATTGTTCCTGTTTTTTCCACAGGGAATCATAGTCTTTTGCTTGAAAAAGCCTGCTGCATGAGATGATAGGATAGAACTGAAAAGGAAGTTCTCAAGGACTCTACTATATAGTCTCAGCAAGGAAGATAGGAAAAGGAATCTCAGAACTTTTCCATTCATCCATCTGAGCGCTATTTTTAAATTATTATTTTGCAACTTATATTCAAGTCACCTCTGCTTTTCTGCTATCTTCTAAACTGGTTAAATGAGTTATTAGGAAATATTAACTTTCCTGTCTTCAGGGAGCATTTCTTTCTCCAAACTGGAGCATTCCTGTGTTCCCCCCACCCCATTCTTATCCTAAGTTAGGGGCACGTTAGGGGTTCTTTTGGGAGAATTATGCTATCATCCTGGATAATTTAAGGCATATAAAAGCAACAAACAGTCTAAACTAATAAATGAGCAGTCAATGCTTTTGTTGTTAGTTGCGAAGTCATGTCCGATCCATCATAACCCCATGGACAACGTTCCTCCAGGCCTTCCTGTCCTCTACCCCCGGAGTCCATTTAAGCTTACATCGACTGTTTCAGTGACTCCATCCACCTCATTCTCTGTCATCCCCTTCTTCTTTTGCCCTCAATCTTTCCCAGCATTAGGCTCTTCTCCAGTGAGTCCTTCCTTCTCATTTGGTGGCCAAAGTGTTTGAGTTTCATCTTCAGAATCTGGCCTTCTAAAGAGCAGTCAGAGTTAATTTTCTCTAGGACTGACCGGTTTAGTCAATGCTTACTCCACCTGATTTTTTAGTTACTCTTTATTTTCTGGTTTATTTATTTTTGTATGGCATCTACAGAGGTCATGCAATCACATCATTTTCTGATTTGAACTGAAGTACTATTCCTGCCACAATCAAGATAGAATTGGTTTTAATTTTTATGGTACATTCCCCAAATAAGTTAGTTAATGCTCTGATTCAGTGTTCTTTATGTATAACAATAAGAATTTATTTAATTGGCAGTGATTTGTTGTATATCTAGTATCTCAGTTCATGTACTTTGGGTCAGTGATTAAACTTTAATGAATGTATATGAGAAATGTATATGACAAACAGTTGAAAGTCTGAACCATGCTCTTGAGAATTTTTAGGAACACATTCCCTTTGCATTTATAGAGATATCAAACACTAAAGGACTCAAAATGAAATCCTATAGGAGAGCACAAGGGACAAAGTTGTTTTGTGGAAGACAACTTTTCCATGGACCAGTGTGTGTGTATGTGATTCCAGTTTTGCTCGCTCACCTGCCACTCACCTCCAGTGGTGCAGCACATTTCCTAAAAGGCCACGGACTGCTCTGTTATATTTTTCATATTATGCATCATCTCACATATCTTACATGCCTTTCCTCTAAAGTAGAAAATCTCACTCCCAGAGTTCTTCATTCCTGCTCCGATTACCTAATCTTTTTGGCTTTTTAGCTGGTTTTTTTTTTTTTTGCTAATAGAGGATGAAGGACAAAGTGTGCAACACATAAAGCATACAACACCCAAAGCTTTCTCCTCCAGAATGTGCCCACATACTTTGGCATCTCTCTGTAGCTCAGCATCTAATAACTGGCTCTGCCAGTCTGATCATTCAGCATTCCACTTCATGAACAGAACTGTAGCTAGGAAATTTCAAATGTTGGACCGAAATTAGAAATGGGCTTGTCATCTGGGGATAAGCACTATTTTGTTGTAGCATAATATATATTTTAAAGTAACAATAAAATGAGCATCTGTGATTGTGAAAGTGTCCAGCTGGCTGCCACCTGACAACAAAATGTTTTAAAAATAGACAAGAAACAAGGATGTTCTGGTAAGCAGCACCCAGTCCGTTGGCTTGGCATGCCTCTATTTGTCCCGGAGTAACTGCTGGGCCTGTTGGCTGCTGTCTCTCTCCCTTGCCTATTGGTGGTTATTTGGAGCATTTTTAGATTGCAAAGATTGGACTTTGTTCCCAAAGCCTGGCTCTAGCAATACCACTGGTTGAAGATCAACTATTAACTTGTATTCCCAACCACAGGAATAAATGAAGTTGTAAGAAGTGTTATTCATGCTGTGAAATGTAAAAATAAAAAGGCAATTTTACATCAGAAATCTTTCTCTTAACCCTCCACCTTGGAGGACCTCAATCCGAGCTCCAAGAAGGGTCTACATCTATTCCTGCTCAGAAGCATGCTAATTTAAACCTGCTATTTTGTTCAGGCAGGGAGGCAGGAGATAAAACATGAGCTCAGCTTCCTTAGGAGAGCTTATTAGTTTGCCGCTTTGTGGTATGGAAACTTTTGCTTCAGCTAGCCCTTGTGACTGGAAAAAAAAAGCAAATTAATTACAACAGAACAACTAGAGCTTTTTCAAAAGGGTTATTCAGGAGCATTTTGCAAGGCAGCTGGAGGGAGTGCCACTGGACTTGGGTGCTTGTAATTTTCTTTTTCTTCCTTGTTTTTTTTAAAAAACTAGATCTTTTTAAAGCAAGGTCATTGCGAAGTCTGGATTTCAGCTGGAATTTCTCTTGCTCAGGGAATACATAAAAATGCCTGTAGAAGACATGGGGGGGGGGAGGAAAGAATACCAACTAAATTCAGATCTGTCAGCAACAACTCTGCAGACATGAGTGAGCAGAGAAAGGCAAAACAAATGTCTGTGTCTGGCTACTTAGGGTTATTTCCCTTACTTAAGTGTGATGCCTTTTTTCTGAAAACAAAGCAATTTTTTTGCTGCAGTGTAAAGGTTGTGTCCAGCTCACAAAGTGTATTGGAATCAAACTGCACATTGAAAAAGCATTGTCGTCAGAGGAATATGGATGTGTGTCTTACGGATCTTAAAGAAAAACAGTTACATGTTTAAGACAATCCCCCACCAAAAAGGAAATTAGACTGAACATACTCATTTTCTGTTACTATATTCCCAGTCAACTAAGATTATTCTTATTTGGCAGAGGCAAGAACCTATGGACTTGTTGATGAAATACAACTCCCAGCACCCCCATTCCAGTGGTGGGTTTCAAAAAATTTCGCTACCTACTCTGTGGGCGTGACTTGGTGGGTGTGGCTATGCTGTCGGCCAATCAGAGGTGGTATTAGCCTGGGTCGGCCAACCAGAAATGGTATTTTCCGGTTCTCAAAATTATTGCTACCGGTTCTCGGGAACCTGTCGGAACTGGCTGAATCCCACCACTGCCCCATTCCCACCATGACTGCCAGTGATTCCCACCATGACTGCCAGTGATGAAGTTGTGGTTCAGTAGCATCAAGAAGCACTAGCAGAATGGTAAATACAGTTCACTTCCCTTAAACACAGAGCAGAGATAGACATGGGTTATGCCTCCATATATAGTGCTTTGACTTCAACACACACACTCTTTAGAAAATGAGGAGAGCTTTATATACTGTAGAGTTTATGCCATGTGGTGTTTTCCATTATAATGACCTACCAGGAGGCACCCTGTTACTAGTTTCATCTTATTGGAAATCTTCAGGTGTGGTTAGTCCATTATTATTCTATGGGGTTCACACACCCTTCTGGTGGTCACTGTAATTTCAGCAGGACACCTGATGGGCCTATTTGCTAAGAATCCCATTTAACCCTACTGCATTCCTTCTTTGACTGAGGGTTTTTCTGTATGGTCCTGGACAGAATTCTATGCAGAATTACTTGTTTAATAAGTAAAAGTAAAATCTACTAACCATAGGTGGAAATTACTTTAGTAGTTGTATCAAAAGAGCTTGAAAGCACATCATATTCAACTCATCCCCACCACAACACAGAGGCTGCCTGCTTTCCTGCTGTGCTTCAAAAGGGGTGTTTTCCAACTTATTCTAGCACAACCTGGTAGTGCTATTTGAGGTGATGTGCTTCTATTTGACCTAGGTAATCTCTATCCTAGGTAGAGGCAATTATTGCTTGGGCAGGGGGTTGGACTAGATGACCTACAAGGTCCCTTCCAACTCTGTCAATCTGTGAAATGTTGCTGCCAATGACCATTTACACCTGCCAGTATGCTCCCTCCGCTCCGGTTGCTGTCCTTCATGGCCATTTTTGGGCAAGGGGAAAAACAGCCCCACGAAAAAACTAAAGCTCACTGGGCTTGGAGAGGCAGGTATCAGCATGGCATGGATCATTTCATACCTCTGCTAAGGGATATTTTGAAGCATTGGGTCATTATTTCTATCTGCAGGTGCATATGATACAGTGGTCCTTCCATGCTTGTAAATTAATAAGACTTTTAGTACTGTCCGGTTCTAGTCTAAGTGACTAAAAATGATAAAACTCTGGTGTTTCCATCTTCTGTTGCTCCACTGGTGGACCTCTCAGATCGGCAGGTGTCATGGAAGAGGATGGAGTTCATACATGGAAGATCACACAAAAGACCTATACATGTGAATGGAAACACCACATCCTCAAAACCAAACTGTGGAAAGAAAAGCAATTATTGCTTGCTTCCCTGGATGGATGGGAAGGGTAAAGCAGCAGGGGAATCTATCAGGTGCTATGGGAACAGACATCCAGCCGGCATCTTTGAAATCTGCATAGCATTTTTTATAAGTTGGTTTCATTTCCAGCTGGTTTCAGCATGAGACACCAGTAGCTTAAGGCTGCTGTACATTAACGTCCCTAGTCAAAAGCTAGAATTAGCATCAGTTAACTTATATTAGATCTTAGTGCTCAAATAGTTAGCTAGTTTCTGCTTATTTTACTCTATAGTGTTTTCAAAGTATGAGATCAAAAGCATATATCCTGTGATTTATCTCTTTTCAGTGTAACTTTCTTCCATATTCAAAGTGATTCTAATCTATTTATTTAGTGGTTGGTACAATCCTGAAAAGCAGGTAGTGGATTTTATAAAGAATTCAACTCCAGAACACTAATATGTATGTGCTTCAATTCTTTTAGCATCCAGTCCCTTTATGACTCTGGAAAAACTGCTTTAATTTATATCATACATTTCCAGGTGATTTTTATGCTTACTCCAAGTGATTGTAAGAGACAGCTAGTGCTCAATTGCAGGGTATAGTTTATGGCCAAATGCAAAATGTTTTTAGTACCAGACTTTAGAATTCATCTCCCCAAAATGGCATAATCATACTTTTTCTGAGACTTCTGGTATACAGAATTTCTGGCTTTTATGAGCACTCGAAAGCCACAGTCTAAAGTTCAACACATTTAGAATTAAAGAATTTTGGACGTTAAACTGAACACAGCTGATGGTCTTACACAAAGGTCCACTCCTAGGTACTTCAGGTTTCTTTATTTTTATTTGTGTAATTTGGGATGCAACCCTGGGCGCAGGTCATTTATTGCTTTAATTGTTGATTTGGAATTTAAAATCCTTGATGTACTGCAGGGAAGAATCCATTTTTCTGTTCACCCCGACTGCTGCAGTTTTCTTTCTCCCTGTCCTTCAAACATACTCTAAAAATCAAAATAAATGTGGACCTTTAAAGGTCACTGAAATCCCCCTTCTTCTCAGAAGGCAGAATCCCAGCTGCCAGAGTAAATGTGCATATTGTTCAGAGGCCTTTGTCTGCATGCAAATCAGGTAATGCTCTGTATGGACAGTGGCCTTTTTCAGTGTCTTGACTGCTTCTCTTAAAAAAAAACAAGCTAACAAGCCTTTTCAAGCTGTATTCAGAGGCTGCAAATATGGCTCTATATGCTCAAGGTTGACTCAGCCTTCCATCCTTCCGAGGTCGGTAAAATGAGGACCCAGATTGTTGGGGGTAATATACT
>JANHFQ010007924.1:19971-29988 GCA_032468035.1 Aparallactus werneri | reverse complement strand
TACCATATATTCCAAAATCAATCCTCCACTAGGATAGGAGGGTAAACTGGAGGGAGAAGTGGAAGAATTACCAGGATGGATATCATATCCCATTTGTCTGAGATAGTGCAGAAAATTCAGGAGGTGAAGGTAGGGAAAGGTCTGGGCTGAATCATGGGTAGTAATGTTAAATAAGTCAGAAATGGTAGAATAATGATGGAATAATAAATAAGTAACAAACATTGCCATTTTCTTTTCCTTTCTTCCCAGGGAATACATTTATGGGAGATGGATGCGAAACAAAGACGTTAGTGAAAAATTCTAGAACACAAAAGTACTTTTTAGTGCTATTTATTTATTTATTTATTTTTATTTATTTATTGTTAAAATTTATATGCCGCCCACCTCGTTGCGGACTCAGAACGGCTTACAGCAACAAATAATAATAATAATAATAATAATAATAATAATAATAATAATAATAATAATAATAAAAATAAAAACAGTTAAAATATTAAAAACATTAAAAACAGTACACAATGACATTGATATTAATATTCACCATCACCACCCCCGGATGGGCTCACTGGCCCCAAGCCTCCTGGCAGAGCCATGTCTTGGCAGACTGATGGAAGGTCAGCAGGTCAGGGATGATCCGGATCCCTGGGGGTAGCTGGTTCCAAAGGGTTGTTGACCACAGAGAAGGCCCTCCCACGTGGTCCCACCAGCTAACACTGTTTAGCTGACAGAACCTGTAGGAGGCCAACTCTGTGGGATCTAACAGGAAGTTGGGAGGTAAATGGTTGTAGAAGATGATCCACATTGGTGGTTCCTTCTTGTGATAAGAATGGACCACTTTTGGGTATAGGGCTCCGGAGGTTTGTTCTTGAAAAATGGTTTCCGTCAGATCAGCCTTGACTCTTGCAATTTCATGGGAACATCCATCTAGATTTCTTAACAATAGCATAAAAATAGTTTGCCATTACCTACTTCTGAGCTAATGTCTCGCTTTTAGTGAACAATTTTGGCTATCTTAAAAATGACTCTCGCTATATCTGTCATTTCATATAACCACCCTTTATTTCTCCAAATATTATCCATTGGGCTGGTCCAGGAGATAATGCATTGCAGTTGTACTTCTTAGCAGCTTCTCTCTTATAAAAGACTAGTAAAATGAACGAGCAATTTACTAGTAGTCTTGTGTGTGCTCATAAGTATGAAGAGCAGATCCTGAGTATCCTTTATGTGGGGTATGGTTAAAATGACCCAAGAGCAAGCTAATACAGTAGTGGAAAACTAATCTTACATTCAAATTGTTGAATCTCCTTGATTATAAGGTGGAAATCAGAATAGGAATTGAGATCCCACAAATAACAATGCAAGCAAAGACCCAGAGGAATCAAAGCTACAATGCTTTTACAATTCTCTAGTTTCTTTCACAAGCATGTTCAAACACTTTCTGAATGCTATCACTGGTCTTGTAACACACTGTAAAGCAGTCTCTGGTGCTAGAAATGGTATACCACTGCTGATATAATAGTCACAATGGGGTTTAGCACAGCATGGAGGATTTTGAGATACTTTATTTGCATTTTTTAAAAGTCAACTTTTCTAACTTCAGATTTTATGGATAACTTCTCCCAAAGCAAAGTTTCTGCCTACTTGGTGATTGAATAAGACTGGGTTCTACAATGTCTAGAATATTGATGTATAATTTCCATTAACATTGCTATTGCAATTTGCTACAAATTATCTTTTATAATTCTTACTAGCTTATTACCTGGCTTCGCCTGGGTACAGTGGGGCCTGATGCTCCACCCCCGCTGTCTCCTCCATTGCCGCTCTGCCCACCTTCACCGCTGCCTTGTCCAGCCCCATCCCGGCACCTCCACCACTGCCTCAGGTCATCTGAGCCCAAACTGTTCCTGGCAATGGAGGAGGCTTGGCACCACCCGGGGCAACCTCATCCCATTGCTGCCTCCTCCTAACAGCCCCCTCCTGGAAGGCCTGTACTGTGCATGTGCTACATGTGGCACATGCACAGTAAAGTTTTGCCGATTAGTGTTGGGGGGGGGTAAGCAGTTCAGCAGCTTTTTTAGGGGGCATAGACCTTTCTATGGTGTGTCTGACCCCCACAGAGTTCATCTCCAGAGGGTAAGGTATGTGCGTGGCAAGTTTGGGTGACATCAGTGCAGGCGTGAAAGAGTCTATACGGCACATACATACTTACACACATACCCACACCTCTATATATAAATATAGAAGATATGAAGTATTGTTCTATTAAATGTTATGCTGAAACATGTTTTACACACAAATATAAAGAGACAGGCAGAGTGAGAGCAAGAGAGAGAGCGCGCGCGCGAGAGAGAGCGAACGAGAAGGAGAGACATGCATTGTTCTGATGTGTCTTAAGATAGTTAAATCTGAAGAATTGTATTTCAATTTTATTTCAGATAATACCTGAAGTCATAATAACTAATGATCCCAACAGGGTTGCTTGTTAAGGTATGGCAAAAATGTTTAACTGTGAAAGCAAAAAAGCCTAAATATATAGTGAAGCTTAGAAGAAATGATGTTATTAAAAACAAATATAGAGTAATGTAGGGACAAGTGGAAATTTTCAACCATGTACAAGTTACATTGAATACACATTTTTCAGATACTATAATATAAGTTGAAGACAATTCTTTAAGGTGCAATTGTATTAGAGAAACCCAATTGTTTTTTTAAAATATCTTCAAAGACTTGTGCTGGTACTTTATGAGTTACAATATAAGTTACAATTACTAGGATTCATGGAAATGGATGAAGATACGCAGGATGAGAAACTGGATCATGACAAAGATCTGATGAATACTGAGGGGTGGTGGTTAAACAAGTGAATTAATTGTGTGTACACACACACACACACACACACACACACACACACACACACACACACACACATAAAACAGTGAAGCACTGTGTTGCTTCACTTTATCTTTCAGAATCATTGCAATCAAAGCACACCAGAAAAAGCACTTTAAATGAATGACATCTTTCCAGAATGTTTCTATTCTTGCTCTCAAATCGTTAATTTATGATGTCAAAATATTCACTTTTTCTGTAATATTCATGAAGTAATCAATCACACATTCAATCACTATTTTTCCACAGACTAGGGAAAGATGATATACTTTGACATTTGTTGCTTTCTTGTCCAGTAATCAGAAAATTAATGCTGCCCAATAAATGTTTAATATTCGTATTCTTAAATATTATAACTACAACAGTTAAAATTAATGCAAACTAAAAAAGAAAAGAAAAAGTAGAAAGTGCAGAGGTATAGCAATAGTTGATATACTTATATACTTCTTTATAGTGCTTTACAGTACTCTCTAAGCATTTTACAGAGTTAGCATATTGCTCCCAACAATCTGGGCCCTCATTTTACTGACCTTGGAAAAGAAAAAACAGAAAAAAATAGAATCAGAAAAGCAACAAATAAGTAAATAAATAAATAATAAAAATATAGTAAAGAAAAAGAACAGAAATACTTAAATAAGTGACTTAATTCAACACTCCGGGGGATGGTAGAGGACAGGAAGGCCTGGAGGAACATTGTCCTTGGGTTCGCGATGGGTCGAACATGACTTCGCAACTAACAACAACAATTCAACACAAGTATAAACAATTTTAATAACTTAGTACTTTTTCTTTAAATGCAACAAATGATCTCTCCTTCCCATAACCAATCTTTTATCTATAAACAAACCCATATCCTTACTTATAAACAAATTCAAAGCCTTATTCAGTCCTGATCAGCAAAAGTACATTAAGACTTCCTGAGATAACACCATATCTATTTTTACTTTGATCAAATAATCTAATTTTATATTCCTTCCTTTTAACTTCTAACAGACTTTATCTTTTATCCATTCAAATAATGTCCTAGAAGTTAATTTATTTTTATTTTTTCTTTGTCTTTTCTCACAAAACTCTTTTATAAATCCAGTATAGGAATATTAAACAGATTATTCTCTTGGTTTGTGGTTTGTATAATCATTTTAATTATTAAGACATTAGCCAATTTCTTTTATATATCCACTGCAATATCTTTATCATATCATTCTTGTAGCCCAGAGTTGTCAAACTGGTGACCCGTGGGCCATATGTGTCATGTACGGGCCACGTCCATCTCATCTCAGCAAAGGCAAAAAATGTTGTAATATATCACATGACATCATGTGATGTGATTGAGTTTGACACATGTATTGTAGCCTATCATTTGAAAATCCACTTGCAATTCAGTTTCATTCTTGTGAAGTAGAATTAGCTCTTCTTCCATTACATCTTTTTGATACAGTCTATATGTAAAATTAAATTTTGGATCCATTGTTCAAAATTATCCTTCAAATAACTACTGTTCTATTATTTTGCTTCGTTCTGTAATCATAAATCAAGTTTGAGTGTTTTTCTCCTTTAATTGTAATCTTTAGTTTCCTTAGTATCCAATTTTTAAAGTCTTATCTTTTTTATTCAAAACAAAAGTATTTTCCTATGAGAAGAATTCTTTATATTTTAATGTAAAAGTCAGATTCCAAACCATCATCTTTCGACTTGCAAAGTATCTGCTTCAGCATTTAGATTTCTCTCTCTCCTTCGTCCACTGGTTACTTTTCTGCTACTTAAGAGTCCTACTTGATCTGCATTATATGTATACAAGTTCATGAAACACAGATGACCTGAAAAGTGATGCTATATTCTTGACAGGTCCCAAGAGGCAACTAAAGTAAAGTTGGATCTGTGGCTAGTTGGGATTCAGGGAGCATGGTTGTTCATTAGTGGGTAACCACTTAGACAACTCCAGAAAGATATAAAGGAGAAGGACTCAGAGACAAGGAAAAAACGAAAGAGGAATCAAAGCCAGTGGAGATGAAACAAGAGGCGAGAGAATGAGACTGACCTAAAACAATTTATTGTGTCAGACAGAATACAAGATAATGGCTTCTTCCCTTCACATTGAAATGCTTGGATTGCCAGCTGGATTTTATATCAGCACTGACTGGCAGTGGAAAAGCATTCTTTATTGTAACCAAAAACAGCAGGTCTGTGTAATAGATCAATTCAAGACTTATGATATAGCTCAAACCTGCAGTAGAAGCAAATGTCTGGACAGCATCTGCTAGGATCACTGCTACCTCAGGATGTATTCATTACCTGAGACAGCAGGCATTTCCCTCCATCTAATGGTAGAGCTGGTTCTGGGAAAAACAGCAGGCTTAAGAATGAGAGAAATCACAGATAAGAAAGACAGGAAAAAGATAAAAAAATATTTGGAGAAGAGAGGACATGAAAACAGTCCTCTCAAAGAATATGTCAAAAATAAGAAAACCTTATTTCTATGTACTAGGGGTGATGGTTTAATAAGGAGGTAATTTGTTAAGGATAAAGAGACTCACTTATCTGTTTATTTTTGTGTTTTGCATTTGTAGCTCATCAGTGAATCCTTCATTAACTTTTGTGCTTCTACAAATGACTTTCAGGAGAAAGCTGCATCAAAATCACCACAGAAAGATTTACTGAATATTTTCTGCTACGTAGAGTCCTACTTGATCTGCATTATATGAAAATGCATAGGACATCACGGGCAATGTCACAGGGCAGTTTTCAGAACAGCATGGGCTAAAAGGCCAAAAGCAAGATTAGAAATTAGAATATAACATTGTGTGATAGGATATGACTTTTGGCCCTCAATGAAATCGGGTTTGACACCCCTGGATTAGAATGTTTCCAAAATCCTTCTAAACATATTATTGCATGTTCTATTTCAAATATAAACTAGACATTTCACTGGGGAATGAGTTCAATTCTCCTAGTAGAAATTACCCAGTGAAATAGTGGTAATCGCCTCAATAGCCTCATATTAATATGTCACAAAGTAATCAAAACATCCAGCACATCCATTTTCCTTGCATAATTGTTGTCAGAGAGGAAGAGGGAACCTGAATTACGTAGTTCAGCTGCTACTGCACACAATCAATTTATTGACTTCAGCCTCTTGTTGGAGAAATAAAATGTTTCTGATAGTGATTTCTACCCTAAGTACATATCACTCAAGACCACATTACCTGCAGAAGTTACGGTACCTTGAAAGAACCCAGAGTTTATTGCAGGAATTATGCTATGTAATCATTCTCCCACAGAATTAGCTTTATAACACAATATGACAAGAGCTTATTGTGTAAAACTTAGAATATTTCCTTCCATTGAACTATCTCCCTTTTGAATACTGCTAAAGATCTGAGGAACTGCATAAGGCAATGTGAAACTACATAAGGAATCAATGTATCCTATCATCCCATTCCATGGCCATTCTGACTGGGAATTCTAATTAATCAACAACTATTTATTGACTATTTATTGACAGACTGAAAATGGCACAAAAAATGGCCTTCCGGTGCCCATGAAGATGAGCTGGCAAAGACATGCACACCAGAAACCAGAAGAGCAGCTGGTGACGGCACACATGCCCACAGAGAGGGCTCTGCATGCCACCTCTGACATGCATGCCATAGGTTCGCCAACACAGATATAATGTAATCTACCATTAGGAGAGCCAAATTTTCCCCAATCTTGCTTAAGCTATAATTTAAGAGATCTATAGAGGAATCCTACAGGGAAAGGGGATTTAAATAAAGTTGGCATACAGTATATCACTCTCTGTGTGCATTTGGGCTCAAACTTGAAAGGATGGCTTTAAACTTTGTTGAACTAAAAATGGAGAGGAAAAATTCCTTTCCCCTAAAGCAGTCATACAATCAACCTCAAACATAACAAAATCAAACATAATTTTGCCTCCTGACCTTATGATGACAGTGGCATACCTTTAAGGGTCTTGTCCCTTTCATAATACAGTGGAACTTTCGTTCATGAACATTTCTGTTCATGACCAAATTGGTTCACGACCAAAAAAACAGCTAAATGTTTGACTCAGTTTGCGACCAAATCCTCAGTTCGTGACCAAACACAGCCAGAGGTGGAAGTAGAAATCATCACTGAGCAGTGCCCTGAAAAGCAGCAAGACTCACCTGGGCTCCAGCCAATGGCTGGCCAAGCATGGAGCAGGTCAGGCAGTGCTGCTGGCTGGCTAGCTGGTTGGGGACAGGGCAATCATTAGGTGGCTGTGCTGCTTCAGTGGGGAGGACGAAGAGATCCCCTTCCCCCACCACCTAAAGCAGGGATTGCATGCTCACTGTCTCATAAATGTACTGGTTTTTCAGAGGCAGCTTTGGGTGGAGGACTGGCGACCCTCGGCTCGCTGGAACTTGGGGGTGGGCACTGGAGCATTTGGCTCCAGCGAGCCCAGGGTCCCATTCCTCCACCTGAAGCTGCCTCTGAAAAACTGCCATGTTTATGCTAGAGAGAGCATGCAATCTCTGCTTTAGTTGGAGCATTTAGGCGGCAGGGGAAGGGGATAGGAGCCATTTTTCTCTTCATCCTCCCCACTGAAGCAGCAGCAGCCACCTAATGATTGCCCCCTCCCCAACCAGCCAGCCAGCCAGCACCGCCTGACCTGCTCCCTGTCTACCCAACTGTTGGCTGGAGCCTGGGCAAGTCCTGCTGCTTTTCGGGACGCTTCTCAGCACCTATTTCTGCTTCCACCTCTGGCTATGTTTGGTCACGAACTGAGGATTTGGTCACGAACCGAGTCGAACATTTAGCTGGTTTTTTGGTTATGAACCGATTTGGTCGCGAACAGAAGGGTTCGTGAACCGAAGTTCCACTGTATTTATTTTGATTATTGAAACTTACCAGTAGCTGCTGCATTTCCCAGCCTAAGCTTATACTCGAGTCAATAAATTTTTCAGTTTTTGTAAGTAAAATTAGGTACCTCGGCTTATATTTGGGTCGGCTTACACTCGAGTATATATAGTAAGTAGGTAAACAAAAATTACAGTTTGTTTTTTGTATAGTATATCTTTGTCAAAAGAGATCTTCCAGAATAGTCTTGACAGCTTAATTGCTGGTTTGTTCGGTTAGTGTCTGCACACTATCCATGGGAGGTGAACTAGCTTACATCTATGAAACAAGATTGTTGGTAGCTCTGGGGAAGTCTGTCATAACTTCAAATGGTCACTTAAGGGACTGTTTGTAAATTGAGGACCACTTATATAGTCATGGACAATCTTTTAGATCATTATAGAAGATCCTGCTAGAACTGTGAAGTGCAATTTTGTGGTTTCTTGTTTGTGGGCTTTTTTTGTAATAGTGCCTTTTCTTTAAAATGTTCTGCTCACTGAAGATTGCCTTTATATATTTTAAGGCATTTTTTATACAAAATGTATCTAAAAATTTAAAATTTACTTAAAAGTCTAGAGCTGCAGTTCTTAAATTGGGAATAATTATTCCCAGTAAGGTAATTTGATTATATCCTGGGGTAATGAAGCAATTTGTAATTGCTTGTTTATGAGTCAGGGATCCTATTTGCAACTGTTGCTGTAAAAATGTTTGTGTTAAAAAAATCAGTCTATTTTGTGGGACTATTGACATTTTTTGAGACTTGAAACAGGAATAATTGATCTTCCGCTTTTCTTTAAAGACAAATTCTGCGACTTCAGAATGGTTCTTAATTCGTCCTTGGTCCACTATACTCAAGTGGAAGCTAACTTCGTTGCTTTTATATGGTTTTAAATATAAAGCATCTATACTCCTTTTTAAAGTAATTGAGCCTGAGTGTTGTTAAGTGTGCCCTTTAAGAAGGGCAATCCGCCTATATTGTATATAATGTATATGAAAAGAAGAAGAGGTCTATTTGAAAAGAAAATGAAATTCTGATCTTTTTGTTTTTCTATTAGGGTGGTGTACCATGAGCTTGTGCTCACAACCAAGGAGTATATGAGAGAGGTCACCACCATAGATCCCCGCTGGCTTGTGGAATTTGCCCCAGCCTTTTTCAAGGTTTCTGATCCCACAAAGCTAAGCAAGCAAAAGAAGCAGCAGCGCCTGGAGCCACTTTACAATCGCTATGAAGAGCCCAATGCCTGGAGGATATCACGGGCATTCAGGCGTCGATGAACCCCATCCTAGTGTGGCACAAACTGTTTGATAGCTCTATAACACACACTCTGATTTAAGGCATATTTGGCCATGTATTGCCATTTTTCTTAAGTCTCAAGGCAAGAGATGAACCAGAGAAATGTGGCAATTGAAAGGCACTACCTTTATCTAATTGATATCATTGTCAATTTCAGACATGTCACTTATTGTTAGACATACTTTTTCCTTCTATTTCTATGCTGTCCATGGATCAAAAATTACCAAACCTCTTGGTTAATAAATTAATATTTCAGTCTTAATTTGTGGACTTCTCATATTGGAAGCTGGTTATCATTGGCTCTGAATATAGTAGAAATGAAAAAATGCCCATTTCTACATATAAGGAAGCCATCTTTCAGAGGTGATAATATTAACTACCCTTTTTTCAAACCTGAGCAGGCTATTTAGGGAGCAGACAATTGTTGGTGTAACATACACTAACCTAAAAATGTTAATTGGCATCATTATTGCATTAAAGCAATATTCCTGTATTTTATCAGTTATTTTTCCAAGCAGTATTTTTATTGCTAATTTTAGATAAAAAACAATAGTGCTTGGCTACCCTTCTTTCTTTTCTGCAGCTATTGGATGATACTTTCTGTCTTCATGATGTAAGGGAGAGACCAAATTTGCAGGACTTTCCCATTACCCATTTCCTGAACTTAAAGATGTTAAATGTACATTAAGAAAGAATCAGCTTCATCCATATGTCCATGAGGAAGTGATGGTTCATGCAACCATAAATTGTACAACTGCTTTGATTCCATTTACTTGTGTTGTAAATAATTTTGCAATCTATTTACAGTAAAAAAAAATAGAGTTAAAATGATAGCTGTGGGAGGTATTTTTTTTCACATCTGGGACTGTGAGAAGTTGAATGATCACTGTCCTGTTTTTAAACTTTATTTTTAAAAATATAGGGGCATTTTGCTTATTGAAGATTTTGTATTCTTGGTT
>JANHFQ010007915.1:72435-83634 GCA_032468035.1 Aparallactus werneri | reverse complement strand
GGAGGATGGGGTATAAAAGTTGTATTAAGATTCAATATACAGAAAAATGTTTTTTTCTTATGAGAAGTGTATATGTATACTGAATTTTTTTTAAAATAAAGTTTTGTTCATTAAAAAAAAACAGTTGCTTGTTAACTATACTGATCTTGCTGTTATTAAAGTTGGGCCATATTTATAAGTTTTATGTAGGTATGTGCAAGTGAGTAAGAGACAAACTAATGTTCATATTTGTCAGTATATTCTATAGTTAATTAATCTTAAATATTTCAGGTATTTCAGATAGAATCACACAGTAATTCTTATTACTGTAAAATTCATGGTTCCCCTTTCCCCCCATTGGGTAGATAGCAATAGCACTTAGACTTATCTATTGCTCCATAGTGCTTTCCAGCCCTCTCTAGCAGTTTACAGAGTCAGCTCCCAACAATCTGGGTCCTCATTTTACTGACCTCGAAAGGATGGAAGGCTGAGTCAACCTTGAGTAGGTCAGGATCGAATGCCTACAACACTGCATTCTAACCACTGCACCATAAATATATACGGTAAAATGGACAGGTTGGTTCCTACCGTGAACCTCCATTCTCTGTGGACTCTATGCCGGTCTCAGAGCTAATGGGCAAGTACCCTAGCAGTCTTAAGGGCGGGATGCCTGACCCCGGGGAAATACTGAGCTGAGAACCCTCCGCTCGAAGTCAGAATCCTGGGTGGCGAATCTGTCCACTTTATAATGCTGGATGAACATATGTGGGGTACTCCACGTGGCCGCCTTGCAGAGTTACTCTAAGGAGGGTCATGCTCTGTAGAAGGTGGAAGCGGCGCCCCCCCCCGGTGGAGTGAGCCATAATGCCATCTGGGGGAGATAAATCCCTAGCCCTATAGGCATGACAAACGGCTTCCCTGATCCACCTGGCTATGGTGGAAGGGGAGACCTCAGAGCCCTTAGAAGTGAGGGCAAATTAGACGAAAAGGGCCTCAGATTTCCTGAAGGCGGCGGTCCGATCGAGGTAGAAGAGGAAGGCCCTTCGAACGTCTAGACAGTGCCACTCCTTCTCTTGAGCCAAAGTGGTGATGGAAAGAAGGAGGGCAGTGTGGTCTCCGTGGACCTGTGGAACAAGGAGTTAACCTTGGGCATAAATGTGGGATCGAAGCGGAGAACCACCCTGTCCCTGTGAATGGTGAAGAGTTGAGGGGCCACAGAAAACGCCGCCAACTCCGAGACCCGTCGGCCGAGGCGATGGCAACTAGGAAGGCCGTCTTAATGGTAATCATCTTAAGGGAGCATGAGGCAAGGGGCTCGAAAGGGGGCCTGGAGAGGGCTTTCAGAACTAGAGTCAGGTCCCAAGTGGGCGCTCTGATAACCGGCGGGGGGTTAAGTGCAGAAGTGCTTTTTAGAAACTTCTTGACATCAGGGTGAGCTGCCATGGAAGTGCCCTTGGGGAACCCCAGGATAGAGCAGATTCCGGAGACCTGCCGGTGAAGGATAGCGAGGCGCAGCCCTTTGTCCAGGCCTGTCTGGAGGAATTCAAGAAGCTGGGGAACTGTCAAACGTTCCAGGTCTATGCCTTTCCTCCTGCTCCATTTCGAAAGGGTAGCCTAGGTATAATTATAGACCTGCATAGTGGAGGCCCTCCTACTGGCGAGAATAGTCAAGATGATAGGCGCCAAATACCCCCTTAATGTCAGTCTGCGCCTTGCAACCTCCAGGCCGTCAGCTGGAGGCGCGCCAGTTGCGGGTGACAAAGCGGACCTTGTAACAGTAGGTCCTCAGGGGCAGCTTTCTGTTGCGAGCTGCAGTAGGTCGGAGAACCACGGGCAGCGCAGCCAATAGGGAGCAATGAGAAGAAGGTTCGCTCCCTCCGCCCGGGCTTTGATGATGACTTGAGGGATTAGCTTCGTGGGGGAAAGGCATATAGAAGGCCCCTGGGCCAGGGTTGGTGGAGAGTGTCGGGCCCCCGTGACGCAGGGCAGCATCCCCTGGTGAAGAACAAGGGCAGTCAGGCGTTGAGGTGGCACGTGAATAGGTCTATTGCCATCAGCCCGAACTGCTCTTGAAGGGACTGGAAGACCTGCAGGTTCAGGCACTACTCTGAGTTGTCCACGGTCTCCCTGCTGAGCCAGTCTGCCCTTAGGTTTTCCACCCCCGGGATTTACTCCGAGCGGATCAAAAGCACAGAGTGTTCCGTCCACCTGAAGATCTAGCGTGAAAGGTCTTGCAGCTGCTTCGATCTCATTCCCCCTTGGCAGTTCAGGAAGGCCCGGATGCAGATGTTGTCGGTATCGACTTGCAGGTGTCTCCCTCTGAAATGGCGTTCCAGACGGGAGAGGGCCAAGTGAAAGTTGATGGGTCGTCTGGATCCTTGGATCGAGATGTCTCCCAAATGTGCCCCCCAGCCCAAGAGGCTTGCATCCGTATGATTCGCGGTCCGGTCAAGGTGTAGGAAGGAGGAGGACGACAGCAGCGTTGATGGACTGAGCCACCAGAGTAAGTCCTCCCTGGCCAGGGAGTCCAGGGACAGCGGATGGACGTGTCGCTGTATGATGTGCAAGAGAAAGGGCAAGAGAAGGCATTGAAGGGCCCTGGACCAGAACTGTGCCCAGGGAATGATGTCATAGGCAGAGACCATCATTCCCAGGAGTCTGTTCCCCATGAGGGTATTCGTGGTAGTCGAGCCCAATACTTCGGACACTAGGGTGCGAATCCTGACCTGCCTGTCCAGCAAGAGTGATACCTGGCCACTGGATGAGTTGATTATCACCCCTAGATGCAAGATGGACTGTTGCGGGACAAGGAGGCTTTTCTCCCAGTTGACCAGGAAGCCGAGATGTTGGAGCTGGGCAATGGTCAAGGCCAGCTGGGAGCGAGCGAAGTCCAAGGACCTTGACGAGGATATCATCCAGGTAGGGAAAGATGGTGATCCCTTGCAGGCAGAGCAAAGCAATGGCCGCAATTAAAACCTTCGAGAAGACCCTCGGGGCAGAGGCGAAGCTTAAGGGGAGGGCTCTGAATTGGTAGTGCGACCGGTGATAGCAGAATCTAAGGAATCATCTGGCTGAAGGTATGCCTCCAGAAGGTCAAGGGAGACCATAAAGTCACCTTGTCGCACGAAGGTCAAGATGGACCGGAGAGTCTCCATCTTGAAGGAGGTTCGGGCGATGTGACGGTTAACCCATTTGAGATCCAGGATGGGGCGGATGCCGCCCGATCTCTTGGGCACCGTAAAAAAGGGGGAATAGAACCCTAGGCCCCTCTGAGGGAGGGGGACCGGTTCTAGAGCTCCGATGGACAGGAGGTGATTGATGGCCAGCAAGTTGTTGCGGCGCTTGTCCAGATCCCGAGGGCGTCACACCTGCAGGAAGCGGGCCGGGGGAAGATGGAGAAACTCGATGGTGTAGCCCCATCGGACCGTTTGAAGAACCCAGGCATCTGACAACACTCCCTCCCAGTGGCCGGTGAACCTCTGGAGGCGGCCTCCCACCAGGGGAGAGGGAGTGGATGGGTCCCTACTGCTGTTTGGGGGCACGCTTGGGGGCAAACGGTCTAGGCTGATGACATGGCTTGGGTTGCTGGCGCCTAGGTTGCCAGAGCGGGTGGCAGGGACAATCGGAAGTGGGAGGTGAGCCTCAAAAGGGCCGAAAGGGCTGGTGGGGCTTGAAGGGGGTTGATGGACGCGATCTGGGCCGGACAGGAAGAGCCTTACCTTTACCCTTAACGTCCAGGAGGTAAGGCTCCAGATCGTCCCCAAACAGCTTTGTGCCATGGAACGGGAGGTTCACCAATTTGGTGTGAGTGGCGGCCTCCACGTCCCAATGGTGCATCCAGGTGGTACGTTTAATGGCCTCGGAAGAAGCCATGGCCCTGGCCGACCATTGGATAGCGTCGCCAGTTGTATCAGCTGAGTATGCGGCAGTATTTGCCAATCTGCGAAGGCCGGACAGGGCCACTGCCAGAAGATCGACTTGTTCAGCGAGTTGTTGACACCAGATCATCATCGCTATACAGGATAAGGAGGAGGCCACAGCAGCCTTGAGTGACGCTGAAGCGGCGTAGAAGGCCCAGCAGGCCGAGCGATCCACCCGTCGATCCACAGGGTGAGACGGGAAGGCCTCTGATTCGTCAGGTAAAGTGGCAGTGGACGAGAGGGCCGCGATCTGAGCGTCAACAATGGAGGAGTAAACCAAGAGGAGTGCTCCCCCCAGAATGTTGTAGAGCTTGGTGTTTGGCTTGCCGTCACGTGGAGGGAGGACCCTGGCCCACTCCCTCCTGATCACGTCTTGAAAGGGCTCTGGAAGGGGAAAGCCGCGGAAGGTTTCGCGGTGGGAAGGGAGCACCGCTGATGCGCTGATACTGGCTGATAAAATTGCAGACGGGCCGGAAGAAGAAGAAAGAGCTTCCAGCTCGAGAGCTGAGAGTATGTTCTTAAGCGCCTTTGGATACTTTTCAGGGGCAAAAATCCGAGTAGAGGAAGGAGGAGCTTCCTCCTCCTCATTCAAGGAGAGGAACTCAAGGTCGGGGTCCCCCGACTCAATGTAGGCCTGCAAGGCAGCTTCTTCTTCGAGCTCCTCGTCGGAAACGTCGGAACCGACCAGTGTGATGGTCACCTCCCTGGACATGCGTGCAGACTTGGAGCCTGAGACGCTGGAGGGACCTGGTGCTGATGTTTGGAAGTGGATTTAGAGGGAGGGTGCTCTACTGATGCCCGGAATTCAGCCATGGCTTTGGCCATGGATGACGACACCACTGTTTGCACCATAGCCTGGATGGTAGTGTGGAGCTCATCCAGCGGGACAGACATTTGGGTCTCCTGTGTCTGAACTGAGGAGTCCATATCTGTGAATAAAAACAGAACAGAAATGTTTAGAGACCCAGTCACAGTGAACCACCGAGGTGAGCGCAGAAGGTGATGGTGGAGGTTGGGGGGGTTAGGGCCGGGTGAGGACAGACAGGCCTTCCCACCGTACTCACTGTGACCTAGGTAGAGGCAACTAAAGGATCAAGCTTACACAGTCTGAAGTTTGAAGGTCAAAGGCAGACGCAGGGCCAGAGGCGGCATCCTCCAAAAAAATCTCCACTTCTGGGGCAGAATGAGGAACAGGGTCCTCATTAAGGAATCTGCGGACCTGAGGGCTGTGCACTCCTGGGGCCCAGTGTCCCCATGAGGGAGTCTGCAGGCCCGATGGCTGCGCACTCCCTAATAGCTGATGAGGACGGGCAAGACCACTCAGGCGACGCTTTGAAAGTTGCGAATTCAGCTGAAGGGACCAGCTGGGGCCCAGAAGGAACAGGTGGGCCCTTCCTTAGTAACCGATAGAGCTCAGGCCAGGCTATCATGGCCGTTGCTTCCCTAGCCGGTCAATCCTCAACAGTAAAGCTGCAATGGTCCCCTGGCAGGGGACCGGGCAAAAACCGGAGGCCATTTGCAGAAATTAAAGGCACGCGTGGCCGTAAAATTGTAGCCGCGCAAATGGCGGGCTTTGGTGCAGTGCCAAAAATTGATGCAAGGCCTGACGGCATGTTCGCTGTCACTGATAAAGGGGCCAAGGCATTGGAGAGGGCCCGATGTAGCCCAGCACGAGCCGGCCGCCAGCGCTCCTCGAGCAGGCTGCCGGCTGCGAGGATTTTTCTTTTGCAGTTTAAAAAGCAGGTGGCTGTCCCTCAGCTGTGAGGCGGCAGCCGCGGGGCACGAAAAACTCCAGTTTGAAAATTGCGGCGAATGCCACATTCCCGCCGGACCTGCCAGGGTAAGGAGCAATCAAGCTGGGCATGGGGCAATCCCGGTCCCAGGGCTAAGGTTGGGGACTGGGTTGGTCCCGTGGGACATCAATCGGGCGGCTATGCAAGCCCGAGATGTCAGCTAATGGCAGAAACTGTTCCGGGGGGGAAATAAAATAAAATAAAATAAAAAACGCAAGGCTACTGTGCTAGCCTCGTCTAAGGTAGCGAAGATTCCTTCCCTACCTCAGATCCTGAGCTGTGAAGGAAGATGTTAAGAAAATAAGCGATCAAATAGAGAGATGCACGAACGAGCTGTCTAGTCTGCGAGAGGCAAGAAGAGACTGGGATCCTACACCCTGGCCACGCCCAAAGAGTCTGTCTTGCCTAATGAGTGGGCATGGCCCATTAGCTCTGAGACCGACGTGGAGTTTCCGCTGGAGAATATGTCCATGTAACTCTTAAATTTTTAATATTTTTTGAATAAAAGTTTCACAAAGAACATAAAAACTAGCACAAATTAATAAAGAGTAAAAGAAGAAAAGAGAATCAAAAGTGCAGAAAATACAAGAAATAGAAAGAAGCTTCCAATTTTAGCAAGTATAATTATAAAATTATTCCTTAATCTATGATTTTTTTTAAAAATATTTTTTTATATATCCAGTTTTTTTCTAATCATCAAAACTGAAAATCATGTGTATTTTACCTTTCGTGCAAGAGTCTATAAGGGATTTGAAGTAAACCTTAAATAAAAATATTTTTTTTCTCAGACTAAAGAATTTAATTTAGCCATCTCTGCAAATTCCATCATCTTCAACCACTGTTCTTCCATTATGGGTAATGTTGAACCAGTGTGACTTTTAATTTTATAGTGTTGAATGACAGAATATCTTAGTACTTTCTTGTCCCTAAGAGGTACCGTATTTTTTGGAATTTAAGACGCACTTTCCCCCCTAAAGAGGCTGAAAATTAGGGTGCATCTTATACTTCGAATGAATCCACCCACCATTTTCACCCTCCATGCCTGTTCCAGGCTGCAGAGCACATCACAGCCTCTGTGCCTGTTACTCCATTTTCAGGAAGGCTGCAAGGATCTTTGCCTCCACACAATAGCTAATTGGTAATCAGCTACTTGTGCTGAATCAGTCTTTGCTGAAACAAACTGGCTTCAGCACAGGGGGGGAAATTTTCCCCTTTATCTCCTGTGCTGAATCCAGTTTCAGTTTCAATTTAAACAGACTGATTCAGTACAAGCAGCAGGTAAGTAGCAATGACCCTTTGTATTAGAAAATTATAAATTCTGAACATTTAATGAAGATAATAAGCTGTTGCAACTTACTTGCAAAAATGCCCATACTTTGCACTTAACTTGAAAGTCTCCTCTTAAATTTAAATTGTGTTTCTTATTGGGAAGTGGGAGACTCTACTTTTGGTATTGTAAAACATTTCTATTCCGCTATACTTAATATATTATTTGGCCTTAACATGACGCATTTTTTCACTGCTGTAGTCTCCTCTAATTATCAGAAAACATTTGGATTTTATTAAATTTTGGTATAAAAGCTATTATAGCACAGTTTGTTCAATATGTGCTGTTGCCAGTTCATTTGAGAAATTTTAATCTTGCTCAGAACTTTTACAAAAGTAAATGTGACAATAAAATTTTATTTAATCCTTTATCATTTAATATTTGTCAGCAGGATTCCATTATAGTTATAGAACGGTTACTCATGCGTTGGTGACCTCTCGCTTGGACTACTGCAACGCATTCTATATGGGGCTGCCCTTGGGCATCACGCCGAGGCTTCAGCTGGTGCAGAATGCGGCCGTGCGAGCAGTTATGGGAGTTTCCCGGTACTCCCATATAACGCCACTGCTCCGCAAACTGCATTGGTTGCCAGTTGCCCTCCGGGTGAGATTCAAGGTGCTGGTGCTAACCTTTAAAGCCCTTAACAATCAGGGACCGGTGTATCTGAGGGAACATCTGGTGCCAGCCTCTCATCCACCAGGTTTGCTCCCACAGGGAAGGCCTCCTCAGGGAACCGACGGCTATGGAATGCCGTTGGTCTGGGCCCAGGGGCAGGGCCTTTTCTGTGGGGGTGCCTATTTGGTGGAACCAGTTGCCACCAAGCCTCTGTACAGCCCCCGACCTCCATTCCTTTCGCAAGGAACTCAAGACTTACTTGTTCCAACTGGCCGGCCTGGATTGAGGGAGGAGGGTTTTATAATGCATCTCAATTTTAATAGGGCTTGATTTAATTGTTTTTTTAATTGTATATACACTGTTTTTATTCTGCCCTGTAAACCACCCTCAATCCCAGGAGAAGGGTGGTATATAAATTAAATTATAAATAAATAAATAAATAAATAAATAAATAAATAAATAAATAAATAAATAAATAAACCTCCAAATGCAAAATATTTAAAACATTTGTCCAACAGAGCATCGTGATGCAAAATTTTCAGGTCTCCCTGTGCTATCAAGGCAGCTTTGATTCGATCCATTTGTCAAACAGGAAGGCAACCCAGAGATTAGAGTACGTTGCTTTTCTTTGCAAAGTCAGATATTTTCAGTGTTTGGGATGCAAAGGGAACAGAAGCTGGAGTCTTGGAGAAGCTCTCAAAGGACCAGAGCTTCCACAGCCTCCAACAGATGTCCACTTGAAAATTAAGACCTCATCCATGCCGAGGCTTTGTATAATCCGTAGATTATAAATAGAGAATTTCTATTTTTTGAACCAGAGATATCCAATAGCAGCCTGGAAAACGTATGTTGCCGGCTGGAACCAAACAGCTGGTGCCATCAGAAACAAAGGTTACGCTTTTGTTTTTAATCCGTACGGTTCAAATCCCTGTAGCCTGGTAAAAAAGACATATGTTTTCTGATTGGGTGGGCACACTGCTGCTAGTTTTCATTTAATGGGGGTCAGCCCTGTCACCTGATATGCCATTAGAGAATCACGCTTTTGGGGGACCAATGAGCTTGTGAATCCTAGTTGGAGAGGGACACCCCCCCTTGCAAGCTTGAGTTTCTATACTTCCAGTGACTTCTTCACGGCCACCAAGCCTTTCTCCCCAACACAGTTTCTTCAAAGTCGAAAGATTGTTCATAAATGCCTTTAAGGCAGACTCTGTTTTTCCTGTTGAAAGGGAAAAGCCAGGAAAATTGAACCTCTGACTCTGCCCTGATTGGATGGGCCCTCCCATTCTGTTTTGGCTCCTCCTACAAGATCTCAGGCTCCTCCCTCTCTTAACTTCAGTTCTTGCTTGCTCACTGTAACAATGTATATTACAGGGATGGTGAACCTATGGCACAGGTGCCCAAAGTGGCATGTGGAGCCATGTCGGCTGGCACTCAGAGCCGTCACCCATTTCTCTTCTGGGTTCCGGCGCACTGGCCAGCTGGTCTCTTTCAGTTTCTGGCACACATGGGTGTGCGAAGACTAGCTGGCCAATGCGCATGCGGCTGAGGAAAACCCAGGTGTCAGCATGCACATGCCGGCCAGGCACACTCCTCACAGATGTTCTCAGTGGTGGGCTGCTGGCACTCCCAAGCCCCGGGAACGCCGACACCTCTTCCCTCCGAGGCTGGAAAGGGGCTCCGGCTTTCCAGTGAAGGGAGGTGGCCTTCCCCTGCCCAACTTCCTCTCTTCGCCGGCAGAGCTGGCGCATATGCACCGGGCAGCTGGTCTTGCATGCATGCTCATAAGACCGGGTGGCCAGCACACATGTGCGCACCAGAAACTGGAAGATCATGTGCACTTTCAGTTCCTGGCACACGCGAGCACATGCACACTCGCTCACTCCCGTTTTTGGCACTCGGTGCCAAAAAGGTTCGCCATCACTGGTATATTAGATAGTCCTTGACTTAGTACCATTCATTTAGCAATTGTTTGACATTATAATTTATCTTGTACGCCACCCTGAGTCCTTCGGGAGAAGGGCGGCATAGAAGTCCAATAAATAGAATAGAAATAGAATAATAATGTCACTGCAAAAAGGGATTTATGACCAGCCCTCTCACTTACAACCATTGCAGCATCTCCATGACCATGTGGTTAAAATTTAGGCACTTGGCAACCAGTATGTATTTAGGATGGTTGCAGTATCCCAGGGTTGTCCAATTGCCAATCAGCTTCTGACAAGTAAAGCCAGTGGGGAAGCCAGATTCAATTAACAATTGCAGTGATTTGCTTAAAATCCTGGCCAAAAAAAGTCATAAATTGATGTGAAATGTAACAACTTTCTTGCTTAACAAAGGAAATTCTGGTCCCAACTTCATCATAAGTTGAGGACTACCTGTCTGTAAATAAATGTATGGACATATTAAGTATAGATCCTGCCTTATTTTTAAGTGTTCAGGGTTGTGGTTGGAGCACGCTTTTGATATTATCCCCACAACACTCCTGCAAAGTTGCCCATAGGGCAGGATAGTGACTGGTCCAAAGCCTCTGTGGCAGAGGGTGTCCTTGCTTGAACCCAGCTCTCTGTACTCACAACTACACCAAACAACTCTGAAATTTGGAGTTGGCTGGCCATTGACCGCCTCAAAATTTTGTAGAGGCTAAAGACCATTCAATATTGCAGCAAGGAACAAAATCTCTCCCTCAAATGAAAAAAAAAATCAGAAAATTGCAAAGAGCAAGATTTGCTTAATGTTCTGTTTTATTTGGCAACACAAATTGGCATGTACCTCATTGATTGGAGGGAAAACAGTTCACGGTGGAAATACGTTGGCCTTATTGAGTTTTAAGCTCCGCGAATTAGTAAAAGGGCTGAAGAAAGTTTGAAATAACATAAAGCCAAACTTCACAGAAATTATTGGCTTGGGATCTGAAAGGGCCCAAAAGTCATCTAAACTAAAGTCGCTTTCCCCCAAATCTGCCTGGCTCACATTTTTAATGTGTAATATTTGTGCTCGGCGATGTGGTTTAGGCTTTTCAAAATGCCATTAAGATCTCCGGAGAATACACCACGACCGTTTTCCAGGTATTTTAATAAACCAGTCTATTGGTCTTGTGCTCAACTGAGTGAAATTTTAATTATCTGTACAATGGGGTCCAAACCGGTTTAAGCATTTTCCCGCCTGCTTTAAAAAAAAGGGGGAGATAGTTTATTCCATTAACTTAAGCAGTGAACCTCTGTCCCTTTTAGCCCATTTTAGCCCCCTTATTGCTGTTCCTTCCCCCACCTCAAATTCCCACATTTTATGTTCTGATCAGCAGTGGCGAAGCCTAGAATCCAGGCATTGCTCAAATATATCAGCAAAATGGATGCGGCGCTCACATTGGATGATCATGTGGCCGCTGTGTCCAGGGGGGCCTTCGCACAGGTTCGCCTGGTGCGACAGTTGCGCCCCTACTTGGACCGGGATGCCCTTCGAACGGTTACTCATGCGTTGGTGACCTCCCGTCTGGATTATTGCAATGCGCTCTATATGGGGCTGCCCTTGGGCTCTATCCGAAGGCTCCAACTGGTGCAGAATGCAG
>JANHFQ010007909.1:3757-18267 GCA_032468035.1 Aparallactus werneri | reverse complement strand
CCTTATCAAAATTCAGAAGACTTTTTGCAAAACACAGGTTTAATGCAAGGCACTAATCCGTAAGCTATGTTTTGTAACTTGTGATGGCTAAATTCACAGAATAATAAAGCATATTATGATTTAATGTGCTCTGTATTAGGCCAGTTTTAGATAACTTTCTAATATTGTAACAATAAGGAAGCAATGGTTCCTTATTGGCGCAAAGGTTAGAATGCAGAATTATTGCAGGCTGACTCTGCCGACTGCCAGCAGTTTGATCTTGACCAGTTCAAGGTTGACTCAACCTTCCATCCTTCCGAGGCCAGTAAAATGAGGACCCAGATTGTTGGGGTCAAGATGCTGACTCTGAAAACTGCTTCAAATGCTGTAAAACACCGTGGAGCAGTATATAAGTCTAATTGCTATTGTAAAAAGGATTTTACTCAAAGAAATAAGGTTTCTTTTCTACTCCTGCTGATTCCAGAAAAAGCCCCCCACCAAGTTTATATAAATTACTACTGGTTGCCAAATTAAAAATCAATATAGATGTAATTAATTCATATGGCTTTTACAGTCTTCCAAAAAATAAAAGCAATATTAAGATCAATTCCACCCATTGAGACACAATACACTCCTCTTAAGAGTAATACTGATATCAGTAAAGGAGCCTGGTGTTATCAAGATCTCGCTTCCTCTTGATCACTTGTAATTGTCTCAGCTTTCCCCATGAAGTTTGGTTCAGCGAGATGTTGCGCAGACCAATGGAAGTCCTCCAGCCAACTGAAACCTTGTTTTCTATACTTACAACCAAATCTTTGGAAAAAAAGGGTCCCCTTCAAAATTTAAACAGAGGCATTTCACATATACTGCTCTTCATTCCAAAGCACTTCTTTCAAACGCTATTTCCAGGCTAGTTACCTGATGCTCCTCACAGGCCCACTTGGTCTCCAAGGTGCCCTCTTCCATGAAGCTGGGGAGGTAGGGCACGGTCAGAGGGCTGAGGATGGTCTTCAAAGGCAAAGCCTGAGTCCAGGGTTAAGTTTTATCAGCACTGGGGGCCTCCTGGTCTTTTGCTTCAGTGCATTAGACACTTCCTCCTTGGGTTTCCAAGCAAGGTTCACTCTTTTTCTGTCCCTCCTCAGGAGCTTCTCCTACCTTGCTCTAGAATTTTTGATCTTTCCCAATGGTCTCTAGAGCAGAAATTCTCCGATTAACCCTTTCACCACCCTCTCCAAAGAGGACACACAATCCCCTTCATCAGGTATGGTTTGAGTTCTCCTCAAAGATGATGACTTTACTGCTTTACTACATGCAAATTAGCACAAGACGCCTTCGTTCTCCATGCTGCTTGAAATTTCTCTCCATGTTTCCTGACAGGTTCCCATGCAACCCCTGTTCAAGAGATTACTGAGTTTGGGATTTTGTTTTATAGGGAAAAAAACTGAAGAGGCCGCGTCTAGAACAAAATATAGCAGCTTCTTAATAGACTAAATTATGCAATCAATGGCAACTAAATAGTGAAATGCTGACATTTGCTGATACTTTTTCATTTTATTTCATTTCTTTGAAAGTTGGGTAAAAAGAAGCCTAATAATCTTAAACCATATACCATAATATTGGGGGTTTCTGGTTCCTCTGCCTCAAAAGCAGATCACAGCTATTGAGGAAAAGTAGTTTGCCTGAGAATGGGGAGACTCAGATTCTGGTCATTTTCCTTCAGAGCAATCTGCTCCACAAAATTATATTTGTGAGAAAAAGTAGGAGTACACTGTCTGGAGGAAGGATAAAGCAGAAATCTAATAAATAATACAGGAAACTTTGTTCTGCCACAACTTCAACAGCCTTGAAATATAAAGATAATGTGTTAATATATAACTACCGTATTATAAAAGTGTAGGAGTGTATGTGGGTGTGTAATTTGTATTAAGAATTTCAAAGAGGAAAAAAAAAATAATGGCAACTCTTTAAATGGCAGATCTACCTGACAGCCTGAGAGCCCGGCATCTCGACCAAACATTGGAAACTGACTCCTCTCAGAGGCTTTTCCTAGAAAGCAAACAAACTTAAAAATGAATGTCCATGACAGACCTACCGAGAACTTCCTAATGACAGCATTTTACATTTTAAAAGGGAATATAAATAAAAACCAGCACAATGTTTCTTTTAACAAAAGCAGTAAATAATTTGGAGGAAGACAAAAGACTTAAGAACTGTTTGATACACCTTGATAGCATACAAAGCACAACATGCCGATGCTTCTCAGGATCATGGGTCTTCTCCTGTGTGAAGCAAATTCCATCTGCCTGCTGCCCCCCCCCCACTGCATCTTCAAAATGGACTGTGATTAGTCTATGTATGTATGTGTGTGTGTGTATAAACACACACACAAAATTTTCTTTTGAGAGCAGGCATCAGAATTTCATTTTTCCATGTATGCCAGTGTGTACACACGAAGTGATGATGAAGATTATCTTATCTACCTTACGTTTTATCATGTCACCACCTTCTAAAATAATGTGCATTTCTCCCCCCAATGTATAGGGTTGGGTCTCGGACTCCTAACCCTGTGTCCTTTGCAACACACAATCCAAATATCTCCTGTTCATCAAGCACGTTTTGTTGGCAAGGCAGTCATGCTGTGAAACTGCAAATTGAGGACCCCTCAATTTCTATCATGGGTTTTGGATGCAACTAACCCAATTTCTAGCTCAACTTTCCTCATAGGAATAAATTCATATCCATATTCAAAAACAAAACCAGTAACAGTTGCCCAGTCAAGCAATTAAGTGCTCCAAAAGCTGCCAGACGCCAACCAAGGAAAATAATACCAAGCAGTCCCTTTTTTTCTCAAGCAATATTAATCCTGCTGTTCATGTTAACCGGTCTGAGCATTTTCTGGACATAAATCAAAAGGAAAAGTTTAAATCTGCCTTATTGAAATCCAGTGGGGGGACCATGGATCCCTTTAAGAGTGGCCCAGAGAGCCCCTGGCTTTCAAGAATCTGCGCTCAGGGCCAGCAGTCGGCCTGTATTGCCCACGGGACAGGAAGGCTGTTGCTTCCTTTGTTGGCCTTTCAGTAAAATAGGCAGGCTAGAAACTATAAAGGCTAAAAAACTTTAATCATTTTTTATTTTTATACTTAAATTAATTTTTTTTAAAATGGTAATAAAAATATATTAACCTGTGTATTTTAAGTAAGTTTAGCTGGTTTGGGGGGGGGCAGGATGGGGAAAGAGATCATTTCATGTCCAGCAGCTACAGAGAAGCAGGACATGCAAAACTGACCATTTGGGAAGGTTGATGGCTTACTTATCCCAGCAATTTTCTTACCACAGTGAGCATGGAGATGCTTGCTCCATTAATGAAAAACTACGATTCAGAATTTTTAAAACAAGGTACAGCCTCTTTCAAGCCAAGTTACATTCCCTGCAGTCCACAAACTCTGCTCAGCAGTACTTTGGAAAGAGTTTGCCACCCAAGCCCCACCAGGGCCTAGTTCTGCTTTTTTCAAAGTTAACTGAGCTTCTAGATCTGCCATCAATTAAAGAAAAATCCATAGCAGAAGTGAACATATCATTAACTGTGTATTCGTTACAAACAAGGCTCAAAGCCTTAATAATGAAAGATAACTGATAAAGCAAATCCATTTAGATCACTAAAAATCAATTGGTTGTTAGAAAAACATCGGCATAATTACAATTAGACTATTAATCATCCTGGTGGCATCTCAGAGAAGCAACTCTGGCAAAGCCAAGAAACTTATTTGGTGATGAGGTCACCACGATATTCCTCCCAACTGCCTTCTGCCAAATACTATACAAAGGAGCACTGAATTACGTAGTCTTGCTGCGAATGAACAACTGGAAAAACCACAAAATGTTTTGCTAAACAGAAACAGTGATTTAAACAAGGCATTGCACATGCCCTAAACAGTTTAATTAGTGTATTATTTATTTCATTAATATGTTTAATCAAATTGATTTTTAACAGCAGAGATCAGTATATTTTATCTTTCCTGAAAAGTCAGTCCAATAACAGATCCTACTACCGCCATATGCCTCCCAGTGCCCAGTTAGGTCCCACAGAGTAGCCCTCTTACAGGTCCCGTCAGCGAAACAATGTAAGCTGGTGGGCCCTCGGGACAGGGCCTTCTCTGTGGCAGGCCCGACTCTATGGAATCAACTTCCCCCCGGGGTCCGATCTGTCCCTGACCTTTCGTACGGCAGTAAAAACTTGGCTCTGCCAGTGTGCATAGGACTGAGGACCCTTAATTAAATATAGACATTTCCTTGGGCTTATATTATTGTTTAATTATTATTGTTATTTATTATGATGTTTTGGTTGATATGTTGTGAGCCACCCAGAGTCCCTAGGGAGTTGGGCTGCATAGAAGTCTAATCAATCAATCAATTAATCAATCAATCTTTGGAGCGCTGTAGCTTCTTCTGTGTAAAATTCACAAAATCATGCAAATCCAATCCTATCTAAAATAAGGCAACAAATAGCTTCACTACCCTTTGATTTTTCACACATTACAGTATTACATGTACTCCTTTGCCATTAACCCTTCTGACACCACAGTTGGCAATGGCGGATGGCTTGCTCACACCCCAAGAACGGGGGGGGGGGATAGCGGGATTCCCTGAACTCCAGGAAGAGACGCCATCCCAGTTCATCAAATCACTGCAATGACATCTCTAGTCCTGCACTTCGGATAATGTGGAAGGACCTGTATTCTCAGGCCCTCAGGTAACCCCTATGCAACCGAGGCAAGACGATTCAAAACAGAAACAAAAACCAGGTTCTGCACAACGCTGAGTTTTTCATTTACCGGTAGTTCTAAACTGCTGGAAATCAGGCAATATACATCCAAAGAACCTCATTTCTAGCTAAGCTAGACAAGAGGCTGTGCAAACGAAGCTCCAACTACAGCAGAGGAGCCGATCAGAAGCCGATCTTTATTAGAGAAACACCATTCGGAATCACAGAGTTGGAAAGGACACAGTTCCCTTCACCACAAATAAAACTGATTGATTAAAGCAATTGCTTCATGGAAGAATATTTCAAGAAATGTACTGTGCTGCTAACAGGTATCCTTCCCTTGGGCGAGATGAGCCAAAACCGCTCTTCTCATGGCCGACGATCGCTTTCATTACGTTCTCCTCCCAAGCGGTCTTCTTCCTGGACTGCCAGAGTTTAGAAGCAGTTACTAAGGACACAGAGAACCTTGACTCACAACTAAGGTATACGGTAATTATTTTTCACAGCTTAATAAAAATAATTATGGTGGTAAGTACATTGTTACTTCAATAACTTCTTTTTGCTGACCTTTGAGTTGCCTGCTGGTTACTTTAAAATTGATGATTGTACGAAAGTGGAAAACTAGTGTGTCACTGACAGTTTAGAGGTCCAAATTTCACTTCCTCTTTGTATGCAGACAAACCAAGCAAATTTGCCACTAACAATTTACTGGAACAACTGAGGGGCTTTCTGTGTGTATCTGTGTGACATTTATTCAATGCTCCAGTGTGCTCTTCATTCAATTTATACAGCTGCCCATTTATACAAACCATGTGATTTGGGCACGATAACAAAAACTCACCAAAACAAAAATGAAAAATACATCACTCACAGAGTGTAGAAACCCCCCAGGTCTTTGGGGCCCACTGTTCCACAGGAGAGGTGCAGAGGCACTTCTGGGTCCTACCAGGCAATGTTGTTTTAACCAAAAGGGATGTGGAACATGCCCACCCTTGCACGTGGGATCTTGTGGAAAGTGGAAACAGCTGGAGACAAACAGCCCCACAAATAACTCAGCCTTCTTGCCTTAAATGGCTTTCAAGGTGATAACCAGCATCTGCAACTGAACCTTAAACAACCATAAACATTTTGGAGAGAAAGCAGGGAATGGGACAGATGGAAGAAGATCATGAACGGAGATAAGTTGCAGAAAAGAGAAGAGGCAGAAGTTAGTCTTGCTTTCTCTAAAGTCTATCACAGAACTCAAAGTGCGGGGAGGCTCAGGACCGGTTAATGGAAGGGCGTCTTGCACAAGACAGAGCAGTCGGGATGGTTTTAAGACGTTCAAGGGAGCCACACTTGGGTCCTTCCAAGGCTCATTCCCACCACCAGAGCCAGAAAGCCCTGGATCCAAGGCACCCACGAGTGGCAGGGAAAAGGGGCCACTGCCCTCTATCAGTGCTCGTATTATGACCTTATGCTGTGAACTGATTATACTTTTCATAAAAAATATACACTCCAAATAAACTCAAAGCACCAATACAGATTTTTCACACGACCCCTTCTCTACAGCATGATGGAGTGCCTGAAAATAAAACTGCTACATTATTGTAATGTGATTCACAGAAAACTGTTGACAAAAATGAATATTCTTCCATTTTCATATTCATGTCTTTTAATATAGGTGTTGCATAACTCAGAAATACAACAGTGCTTCATTAGAGCTAAATTTATTTACGGCAAGTATTTCTATAGGCCTCTTTGGGTAGTCACAGATAAACCTTCCAAGCCTCCCGTTCTTGGCGTGACCTGCTGACCCAGGCAGAGAAGATGCTCGAAGAGCAGAACCCCAATTCTGGCCTCCAGAGGAACAACAATAAATCACAAAGAAAAATCACGTTCAAACCCTAAACACAGCATCAATTTCGCTTAATTACAGCCTTGTCAGCAATGTGATTATTCAAACAGCTCCTGCAAATGTTAATGAGTCTTATTTGCATATTAATTTTTTTCCTTTGTTGAAATGTCATTATTACATTCTATGCCTACGGTGATGAATAGTGCTGATGAAGTGGCCGGATATGTAATTCGTCATAAGGTGGAATGAATAGATCAATTATGGGAAAAATGAGATTAAGAAATAAACAAGAACACCCAATTAAAAAAATTAAAAGAAAAAAACTAAAATGTCCAGATAATGATTTATTATTTTGATTTAAAAACTCATTCACAATAAAGCATTTTTAAAATGTGAGATTATAAGAATGGATTAATCAGCTATCCAAAACAATAAATATGTTCTTCAAAAGCAGAGCTGGATCAATATTTTTCAGACATTACCAAAAGTCTTTTTCACAGAGATTTTCATAAAGGATTTATCATCCTTCTATAGTTGAAACACGTAAATTTTTAGCTTTGTAAAACATATGGAAATGGAGGAAAACGTGGCTTAAAATACTGCTTTATTTTTGAAAGGAACATCTTCCTTAGGTCTTTTCTATTGCTTGTTTGTTATTTGCTGGGGAATTACTGAAGCCCAGATGGGGACATTCCACATGACCAAACCAATCCGTCACCTCTGCGGCCGCAGGTGCAACACAGCCGTGCAGCAACACCTCATTTCACAGTCCATCAGACACAAACACATGATCGCCAATCAATGGCAGCCCAAGGACGTCCGATGGGGCAGGCTCTCTCCAGTCTTCCTGGTCTGTGCCTGATGACTTCATAATCACACATCATTACATTCACTGGAGGACACAAACTAGCATTTGAATAACCTCCACTGGAAGTGCTTCACGGTACCCTTGCAATGAAGTCGCTGGTTTGAAGTGGCATACGGCTGAATTATACAAAGTTGGAAACTTCTATCTTAAGTGTTTCTGTTCAGCCCAAGAGTCCTAAAAACTCCATGCATTTTGACTAAAAGACTATGTATTTAATCTTTCCACAGAGAAATCATGATGTATCAAACTAATATAGGCAGAAATTTTAAACAATGTAAACATTTATTTATTTATTTGTCGAATTTATATCCCGCCCCTCTCCTGGGACTCGGGGCGGCTTACAGGGTAGAATAAAAACACACAAGTACAAAATGTGATTTAAAAATAAATTAAATAAAACCCTTGGTAAAACTAAGTTAAAAATTAAAATTTGTTCTAAAAACCAGAAAACTACACTGCAGTCAATAGGGTCCCTTCACATTTTATTCAGAACTATTTTGTGAAGTGATGGCTATGTCCATTTTAACTGTATGCCTGGACAATCAACCAAAACTCTAGCAAGGTTTCTGTAGTCTCCCTAGAGAACTATTGGCCAACTGGTGTTTCTCCTCCCCGGGGCCTTCTGGGCCAAGGTTTCTCAGGCCATCCATAGCCCATGTTCTAAAACCCCCTGGCCCTGGAAGGGGCAGCAGAGGGCAGCCCCATTCCCCAGCTGGGAGACAGGGAAACTCTATTAAGCAGGTGACCTGCAGCCGAAGGAGAGCGAGTGCACGCAAGTGGCTTCCTTCTCAAACTTTAGACAGACAGACACGCGATGGATCTATGTGTATAGTGATGGATACCCAAGAAAAGAAAAAACATCTCAGGTCTGCTTCTCTAGATTGCAAGACCAGCCCCTGGGCTGGTAGATCTTATCTCTCATGGTCAAAGTTTTCTGAAGGAGCCAGCAAGTTCAAAAGCAGAGGAAGTGGACAGCAGCCCCTTCGCTCCTTGACCTGGGATGGCCTCTGCTCCCAGCTTCATGACTTCTGTGTCCAGACAACAGCAGCCAGGACCCATAAGGTCTCAAACTATTCAATATTTTCCTCTGTGTAGCAAGAGTTCAAACTCACTTTCTTTTACTTCCTAAAGCCTGAGCATAACTGTACGGACAGTAAACTTTATGAATCAATATTACTCCTGATTGTTCATTGACTGCTTTCATGGACCAAATATAATTATTTCCTCAGTTATTTCTGCTTTGCATAAACCCTCATTTGAAAACCTGCATTTGAATAACTGCAGAAAGCTGCATATATTTAACGTGTCTAAAAATGTCTGGACAAAATGAATTGTTTCTGAAACCATCCCCTATATTCCACATGACTCTGAAAAAGGAAGTAAGGCAAAAGCAAGTTTTCACTTGTAATTTAAATCATAATATAAAAATATCTTCAAGGCACAGTAATTAGAGCACTTAAGAGAAGATAATTTGCTTTCCCAGAGAGAGGCAGATACACACCTCTTCTAGGTTGCATCATGAACACACTAACCAAGAAGTATTCTGTATTTTCCTTCTTTCCTCCATTTATTTATAACTAGCTGATGACCCGGCCTTGCCCGGGTATGTATTTATGGGAATGCCATCTTGGTCCCATCTCTTCCCCTTTGTGTTTCTTCCTTCCTTCGTTCTTACTATTTCATTTCTCTTCCCATCCATCTTCCTTGGTACCTTCCTTCCTCCCTTCCTTCCTCCCTCTGTCTTTATGTCCCTGCTCTGTGTTCCTTCCTTCCCTTCCTTCCTGCCTCACTTCTTTTGCCCTCCATCTTCCTTCCTGTCTCCTCCCTCCTTCCCTAACTCCCTCCTGTGTTCCTTCCTTCTCCCTTTTTGTTCCATGGCTCTGGTCTTGGCCACACGGCAAGGCTGTGCTTCCAGGCATCCATCACGGCTCTACGATTCCCGCTGCTGTCAAAATGGAGGAAAAGCGGGTCTGCCGCTTCTCCTCCGGTTTTACAGTGGTGGGGGAGGGCGGGGGCAGCCACAGGCAATTCCCGCTGCTGTCAAAGTGGTGGAGAAGCAGTACCACCTCTTTGACAGCTGCAGGAATCACCTGGGGCCAGTGGCTGCCCCCGCCCTCCTCCACACGCCAAGCCAGCCGGCGGTAAAGTTGTGCGGGTAGGAAGTCAGCGGTGGCAGATTTCGCTCGGGCAGCCCCCGGAGGCAGCAGTAAGGCTGGGGGGGGGGAAAGAAGAGGTGGCGGTGGCAGCTTTGGGAGCACTACAGGAGCCCCCGGAGCCAATGTTAAAGTTGCAGTTGGAGGAAGAGCCAGCGGCGGCAGTGGAGGAAGATCTGCCGCCTGGCTTGGGCGTGCTCCGGGAGTCCCCAGAGCCAGTGGTATGGTTGTGCAGGGAGGAAGAGGCAGCGGCAGCAGCAGTTTTGCTGCCTAGCTTGAGAGTGCTCCGGCAGCCTCTGGAGCCAGCGGTAAGGCTGCAAGGGGAGGAAGAGGTGGCAGCAGCGGCGGCAGATCTGGCACCTGCCTCACAGATGCTCCAGCAGCCCCCAGAGGAAGCGTTAATGCTGCAGGGAGAGGAAGAGGCGGCGGCGGTGCGAGAAGAGTCCTTACTTGAATGAGCTTTGTCCTAACCGCTGCTGAAAGTGTGAACCGCCACATGTTCTGTCCTGTCAATTGCCAGTGAAACCTGGCATGTGCAGTGCACTCCATTGCTGCAGCCTACACTTCCCATGGTGCTTTGCCTGAGGGATTTGCCTACAACTACCAGCGTCCCAGCCTTTTTTCCTCTGAAGTGTCTGAAGCCTGGAACCCTTTTCCAGGTTCCAGACAGTGCTGATTTGGCAATGGTAAGCTACCTCTCTGTCAATTTTGGGGGAGATTGGTGGACGGGTGTAGATTTCTATACCCGACATACAAACATTCTTCCCAACTGGGAGTTCTCTTTTATAGGTATAGATTACAGTATGGTCTCTAAGAGTGTCTAAATCAGGAGTGTCCAACCTTTATAACTTTAAGAGATATGGACTTCAAACTTTTAGAATTCCTCAGCCAGTCATGGTGGCTGTGGAATTCTGGGATTTGAAGTCCACAGGTCTTAAAATTGTCAAGGTTGGACATCCCTGGTCTAAATGCTTATGAAGACCCACACATTGGTAGAGGCACAAGAAGGGAGAAGTTATAAAGCAAATAGCTTTCTGTTTTTGTCTTTCTTTTAATGTGCATAAAGAACAATATGTAACAATGTAATAGGTATCTTTTTATTAAGTATTAAGATTAAGATAGAAATATTTATTATAGAACATAATTTCATATATTTTGTGGTTGTTTATCAGTACCACTTCCAGCTTTAGATGTCATATGTAAGATCAATATTATCAATTTAGAAATCATAGTTAATATTGACTTAAACATTCTTGTGTTTATCTTTAAAGGCTTAAGTTATCTAAACTTCAGGGTGTTAATCTCCAGCCAAAGATAATAATTGATCCAGAGTTTAATGCCAACATGTATAGATACTACAATATTCAAATAATATAATGTTCTACTTGTGTTTTATAATACCAGAAAAACAAGGAAAAATTATTTATATGATACTTTTAAGTTACAGAGAAGCCTCGAATAAGATTTGCAACTGATCTTGTTTACATTTTCTCAGATCATTTTTAAAGGTAAATAATATATTTTTAAAACCTACCAGACATCAGATATAAATTTCTGATCAAGTGGAAAAGCTGTTTTGTTCCAATGACATAGAAGCACTGTATATAACAGCCTTAAGAATTATTTTTATGATATTTGATCATCTTTTTTCCTATAGAAAATTGTGTGTGCATCATACAAAAGTACTACAAGCATTCCTTACACTTTCTGCCCTCAGCTCTAAAAAGATTCCCATTCTTTGTTTCTATTTTTTTAAAGCAGAGACTTATTTCTACCTGTGTAGTAAAAATCCACAGTAAAATAGACTTTTTGAATGTTACCAATTGTACGACACCCAGTATCATTTGAAATTGCGACACACAATTGTGAAAAATACAGTCAGTCGATCCAGAGTTTAATGCCAATATGGAATATATTAAGCAAAATCTTGTTCATATCTTTTTTAATATAATGTAGAGTTGGTATTTTGGGGCTTAATATTTTAATGGTTTATCTCGTACAGTGGAACCTCGGTTCATGAATGGTTCTGTTCACAACCAATTCAGGTTCCAACCAAAAAATCCACCTGATTTTTGAATCGGTTCATGATTCAAAAATCAGATGGCGAACAAACATGGCGTGGAAAGATTTCCCCTTCTAAGCATGCGCAGATTGTCTTGCACATGCACAGTGTCACTTCAGAATGAAACCAAATTGGTTCACGACTGAAGTCCGGGAGCAGATTGCAGTCACGAACCAAGGTTCGACTGTACCTCAGACTTTCATTTTAATTTGCTTAAGTGCTCTATATGAACATGCAATTTTAATCCAAAGGTCTTTCACAATCCAGTACTCAATTGTATGATTATGTTACGCAAATTTTAATAGAGGTTTCATTGAGTTCAGAGTCTTTCTCCTAAGTATATTCACAATAAAAACGAATTGAAAAATATTTTTGTGTATACTTCCATGTTGGTGGTAATTATATATATATTAATCTTTAATATGCCACAAGACTTTTTGTTGTGCCTGTTTCAACTTTTAGCCACCTCTTTTTAATTAATCTTCCCATATAATAACAAAATCAGTATCTTTTTTGTGTGTAGATATATTTAGAAAAGCTAGGTCAAGGACAGCTTGTTTTTCCCATATATGTAACGCAATAATTATTTGTCTCACTAGTGCTCCATATGGGTACAAGAGGTAATCTGTGATATAGGGTAAAAAAAAGACCCTACAAATACTTTAAATTTTGAATCATCAGTTCTCTCAGGATTTGAGTGTTTTCATCCAATATCTTGCAAGATTTCAGGGGAATAGTACTATTTCACTAAATTATGAAAATTAGTAAAGTCACACAATTTTCATTGTGTGTTTTATGTCTTGGTAGCAACAACTAGGAGATAATATGTTCTACAGTATCAGCGTGCATTGCCAAACCTTAATTTATGAATTCTTAAACTATTTTAATGATGGTGTTATAATTAATCTAAAGGAAAAAGCTGGGATGGATTCTGTAAATTTGTTGTAAATTTGTCTACATTCACACATGGCATGGTCTTACCTTTTAATTTCCTACATTAGCAAAAATTATATTTTAGATCATATTCAGCTCTAAAAAGACACATGCAGATAAAAGGGAATTAAATACACATTCATTTATTTTATATGTCTCATGAAACCCTGCTTTGCTTTTAGCCTAGTTTCCTGAGTGAACACATCTGTCTGGCTTCAAATAGCACATTAAGCCAAAATCTTCCACATTACAATATGCTAGGAGGGAACCCAGCAATTGAGAATTTATTTTACACACACAAACACACACACACGTATGTGTATTGAGCACTATATCCATTTATATCTGGAAATTAAATGGAGGATAGAATGCTTACGCTTAGTGTTTCTCCTGGCAACTATTCTTCCATGTTTTGGAACTCAGTCCTCAATAATTCACAAAAACAAATGTATTTATTTATTTTATTAAATGTATATACTGCCCTTCTCCTGAGACTCAGGGCAGTTTACAGGGCGAAGAATAAAAACAGTAACAATAAATAGGAATTAAAAATATCTTAGTAGTTTTAATATGTTGATTTTAATTTATAAACTTGACTTTGATAAGAAATGGTACTTGCCCAGTTAGTTCAGCTTATATTGTAGAGACAACTTGATTGACTTTTCCATCTATCAATACATGGGATAGCCTGTGTTTCTTAAATAAACAACTCTAACTTTATTTGCCAAATTGAAACTATTTTCTTTTTACGCTCTTTAATATGATAGTCTGAGATGTTTTTTAAAAGGTTATTTAAGTTTAATCCATAGTATGTATTAAGAGACCTAACTCCAGAATGAAATAGCCCATGTCTTCTTCAGCATCGTCATATATTTCTGCATTCTGCCTTTCTGCAATATTTTAAAATATTTTATTGCATTATACTAATTAGAAAGAAAAGAGAAAAACATACATTATTTTCTTAACCTGAAACAAACTGCCTTATTGGGGGAAGTGAGGCAGAAAAGAAAACCTGGACCTGGACAATATAATTTTTAAAAGTCTACTTATAAAACCTGTCTTGAGAAATTTAATGCAAATTGTTTGTAGATGTGAACAATCTGTTGCTGCAGTTAGGAATAGATTTCTCCTTTCAGTGTTGTATAGTAATACTTTTTGACTATTCCCCATTCATGAAAAACCCAGAATTCTTGATGATACTGAATGCTGTGCCTATAACTAAACAGAATAAAGTATATTTAAGCAGCAAATGATTGTTCCAATATTACGTTTTAACAATACTGCTATTTCAGCCCAAACTCTGGCACAAGGACAAGTACCGATATATGTGTTAATACTTCCAATTTACAATTGCATCTCTAGCAACAACCTACATTTGCCCCAAAGGTGCTTTTCAAAAGGCAACTAGACTTTCCTGATTTTTTTCTCTTAAAAAGGTTTCACTTTTCATCCAAGAAGTTCTTCAGTTCTGACTAAATGTTAGGGAATGGAAGCAAAATGTTTTTAGGGGGAAAAACAAAAAAATGCAGCTGTCTTTTGAAAAGCAGCTTTGGGACAACCGTGACCTGGATGATTAAGACTCTCCATAGAAACCCATGTATGCATTGCCCTTATTAACTTTGTCTAAATGTCTAACATGCACAAAACAGTTTTATAAACATTTTATGATAAAAAGAAATTAATGTAATTTCAGATAATTTCTGTTTGACCACAACCCCCCCTCCAGGTTCACAAGACTACTGATTTAAAAACCAAATTAAACTTTCAGTTGATTCATGGATGGGTCTACAGCTGTCAGTTCTGCCCACACTGTATATCGGACATCAACACAATCGAGCTGGTCCAGAGGTATTTCACAAGAAGAGTACTTCACTCCTCAACCCACAACAGAATACCTTACACCACCAGGCTAGAAA
>JANHFQ010007894.1:124983-136570 GCA_032468035.1 Aparallactus werneri | reverse complement strand
CAGAGATGAGCACCGCCCCCTAGAGTCGGAAACGACTAGCACGTATGTGCAAGGGGAAACCTTTACCTTTACCTTTACTGTGTTACCTGTGTAAACATGTAAGAAAGTATCAAAAGAATTAAGAGATGAGTGGGTGCATGAACTGAATATTCAGAAGCATTTGGCAGCAAAATAAGGAAGGCTAAGATAGCTGACCTTCCCTCCTACAATTATCAATGAAGAAATTAAAATTTTAATTGAACATATCTTCCCCCAGTTTTACCCATCAAATAAATAACTTAATAAAATAATTAAAGGCAGCCCATAGAGAAAGGAAGAATGTGCACAAAATAACCGTAAATATTTTTTGTATAATTTTAATTCTTATTAAATGTTTTTATTATCATAGTAAAAACTAATACAAACTAATCTCAAAGAAAGAAAAATAGTAAGAAGGATTAAAAATGCAAGAAAAGAAAGAGAAGGAGAAAAAATATGGTAAAGAAATATGCAAAAAAGTGATTTCCAGTCCTCCTTACAAGATGAATTTAGTAACTGTTCATCCTCTGTAAGGTTACAGATATTTCTTCTCCCCATATCCCACCCCTTATCTATAAGGAAATCCATAAAACATCAATTTTTCAATCATGGTATCAGCAAAAAAATCCATAAAGGTTTGCCAGAATTTTGCAAGTAAATGTCTTGCAAAATTGATCAAACAAACCAATTTTATATTCCTTCCTTTTACTTCTAACAATCTTAGTCTTTAGTTCATTCAAATATTGTCATAAGATTTGGTTTCTGTTTAAAGGTAAAGGTAAAGGTTCCTTGCACATACGTGCGAGTAATTCCCAACTCTAGGGGGTGTGCTCATCTATCTGAAGACATCTCCATAGTCATGTGGCTGGCATGACTAAACACCGAAGGTACATGGAACGCTGTTAACTTCCCACCAAAGGGGTTTCCTATTTTTCTACTTGCATTTTTATGTGCTTTCAAAGGGCTAGGTTGGCAGAAGCTGGGACAAGTAACGGGAGCTCACTCGGTTATGCAGCACTTGGGATTCGAACCACCAAACTGCCGACCTTTCTGATCGACAAGCTCAGCATCTTACATGCATTTTTATAAGTGCAGTGGATTTCAGCATGTGTTTAATTTGATTTCAGTATAGTAAAAAAGAGTAAGGTTAGCTATGACCTATGTTCACACATGTGAAGCCAGTAAACCTTATTTCTGAATAGACACATCAATAATACGAAGTCTTGCTTTGAATATTCAGCTAGGCAATAATGGTTGACTACTAGCTTTTTAAGCTTTTTAACAAGAACTGGAAGGGCTCTGCATTGACCTGTAAGTTTTCAGAAAAGTGATTTCCTTCCATCAAGGTTTTAGTAAAGTGCCCCTTCAACGTGGATTGGCAAAGCAGTACTTCACTTCCACCATGCCACATGTAATATGGTGCTCCTCGGTCTTCAATTATTGTCTAGGCCAGGGATGTCAAAATCAAAGCCTGCAGCCAGATCTGGTCCATGGGGTGCTTAGATCTGCCCCCCTGGAAAAGCAAAGGACTGACTCACAATGCCTCTGACAGTTAAAATGGAGGTTGGGAGGACTGTGTGCAGCCCTCCCAAGCTCTGTTTTCGGCCGTAACGGCCTCCTGCAGCCCTCTGCCAATGAAAACAGAGTCTCCAGGCTCTGTTTTTGCTTACAGAGAGCTGCAAGAGACCATCACGGCCAAAAATGGAGCCCAGGAGGGGCACAAGCTCCATTTTCACTGGTAGAGAGCTGCAGGAGGCCGTTGTGGCTGACAATGGAGCCTGGGCGGGCCACAAGCTCCGTTTTCACTGGCAGAGAGCTGCAGGAGGCCGTCGCACCCACCCTGGCCACACCCCCTGGTCCCGGAGGTCAAACACAACCCTGATGCAGCCCTCAATGAAATCAAGTTTGACGCTCCTGTTGTCAAACTTGGCACACAGGCAAGTTTGCTTTGGCAAATACGCAAGTTTACTTCGCTTTGATAGTCACATCAAAGCAAAGTAGCCAGGTGAAGCTGGATATTTTTCCTTAATGCTTCTGATTGAGAGACTATAGTGGTTAAGGCACCAAGCTACAAACTGGGAACTATAAATTATACTCCTGACCTAATTGTAAGGGCAGCTGAGTGACCTCAGGCTAGTCACTTTCCCTCAGACCTAGGAAATAGGTAATGGCAAACCCATTCTGAAATCTTACCAAGAAAACTACAGAGACCTGTCCAGGCACTCATCAGGAGTTAACGGTGATTTGGAAGCTCAATTAAAAATGATTTTGATTGGAAGCTTTGGAATACTTGTGCATGTGTGGGGTTAAAAAGTCATTTATTGTTTACATAGAGAGATTTCTCCATCCTCCATTCACTTTTACTCCAATATTGCACTGTAGTCTTTTTCATGCATTTTCAATGAGTTTCTACATGTAAAATGATTGCTGTTAATGTAACTATAACAATTCTGAGTGATCTGGGCTTGTAAGCACAATAAAAAACGAGACCTATGAAATATGTATTTTCATTGTAATTCATCTCCTAAACTATGATGTCAACATTTTAAAATCATGTGTAAATCCAGAAAATATATAAAGGTCAGATACCAAGGAAGAATATGTAACAGATTATCTGTGGGGTCTCTCTCTCCCTCTCCCTCTGCAATCCCATTTGCTATTGGTAATACAAGAGGAAAAGCATCAGTTAAAAATAACTAAAACAGTACATTGCCCATGTATGTGCAGGTACAATTTTGCAAATCTTCAAACCGTGTCATTAGAAAAGTCAGAAGCCAGTGAAATAAAATATTTGTTTAGAGAACAGCAGAAGGCCAGGACATGGTCTGGTGTAATTGTTTTGAGAAAGTCATTCCAAGGCAGTGAAGCTTTGACAAATTAGCTTTGACTCTCTTTTCCATTTTGTTCTCCTGCTCTCACTCAGTAACAATAACTCTGCATATAGAAATCTTATATTCCAACACTTAAAAGATCCATGTGAACAACTTGAAAAGGCTTAACCTGATCTTTGATGGGAGCTTTCTAAGGGTCCTGGATAGCACATGCTGAATTTGTTTTCAGGCAGTGCATGCTTCTGAAGATTTGTGTGTCAGTGTTAATGGACCTAATGCGCATATTAGCACATAAATATTTTAGAAAAACACACTGTCCTTGCTCCAAAGGCCAGATGCAGCTTGTATATTTCCTCTTTGTTGCCCTCAAAGTCCCATCTGACAATGATTACTGAATGCTGACTGCACATTTTCCTGCCATTTTGAGAACAGAAGAACACGGGAACTGTACTGCACAGTATAGCATAATAAAAAAAAGTATAGAAGATTTTTTTAAAAAAACAACAAGAAAATCCTTCTAACATGCTCCAATTTCTGTCCATCTATAAGTGTGATGTGATAACACTCACTCTGCAGTTGTCAGAACCCCTCCTAATGACAACGGACAGTCGTTGGCCACCAATAGATTACCCATACACACTTCAGAATACTTTAAAAGGAAGTTAAAAGTATAAAAGGAATGATCTTCCAAATTAAACTTGTCAATTTCTACTTAAACTTCTTGTTCACAGAATACTGACACTGATATGCCCGTTGATTAGGATTTGAAAAAAAATTTTTGATCTGGAAAGAAAAGCCCTTCCAATTCCAAGCTGCACCTGTGTGAAAGAACAAAGTGAAAATCACTGAATGAAGTTGTGTGATAATTTGTTCCTATTTTTCCTATTCTGAGAAGCAGTCCTTTAACACCTACCGGTCTAGTGCAAATCTCCTCTTTTGTGCTGCAAGAAGATGAAATAGGCACATTCAATTAAAATAAGTCTCCAATAAAATATTGAAGGCTTTTGCAAAAAGCTATATCTTATCTAAATCAGCAAGCATTAAGAATTGTAACAATAAAAAAAGATATGGATATCAAGGCAATGCACAATGTATCTTAATGAGCTCTCCTTTCTGCTAGTTGCCTAGTAGCCATCAGCAGAGAAATCAGCCTTCCTTCCTGCAAAGCTTTATCGGAGAAGAGGAATTCTGAATTACACAAGCAGAAGCATAGGATTACACTACAGTAGAGGTACCATGTAGTATACATAATGCAAAGAAAATCATGCTTCTCAGTGACACTCCCAACACTATGATTAATTTTAGTTTTCTCTCCACTGAAATGAAACTGCAGAGATGCAAAAGGAGGTCTGGAACATGTGGACTACATTGAAAAGATAAAGCATTCATATTTGTACTAATTTTGCTGCCTCAATCTTCAGGTGACAGGTCAGTATATGAACTATTGCCAAGGTATCTGTGTTTGCTATCATGCTGTGTAGGTTAAAATCGGATTTAAGGTTAATTGGAGTCAGCATCTGTAATGAAATGAATTTTGGGGAGGAGGGAAAGAGATGCAAGAATTAATTAATTAATTAATTTCATTCCACAATTCATCTGGTTACCTAACAAAGTACTTTCAGAACTTCATATTGGTTCTTGATGTTCTCCTTGAAAATAGTGGATGTGTTCACATGTAGAAATTGGATGGCAGATTGGAAAACGGGCAGATTGTGATCTGTTCAACTATCAGCCTCTGGGTTACAACAGTGCTTTTCTATCTCCTTTCACCATGAATATAGCCAATTTGATTTCAGTGTACTCCCTCTGGAGATGTCTGTCTACCCTGTTGAGGCATTGTTTTAATTGTTAGAAGACAATCTAACCAGGAAGTTAGATTAAGCATGAAGAAGTAATTGGATTGATAAATCATTCTCTGTCTCATTTCAGTTTGCTAGGCTATACAATCCAACTAACTTGCTCCTTAGTATTTCCATTTTTGGCACAACCACATGCTGCATATCTTGCTTCTATGATTTTGCCAACTCAAGGCTGAATTGACCATAACATGAAACAACTTCCTTTTAATTTTCATCAGTGGTTTCAGCAAAATTTTGGATAATAATCTACATATTAAAGGTTTGTCTGAGAAGGTTAATTGATATTATCTGGTCAGTGACAATATTGTACCCATGTACTGCCTTGTTATATCCTTCCTGGCTGTGAAAGCAACATGTCCTGAGTAGTAAAACAGTATGATCTAACTGTAAGTATACAATTCCAGTCCATTTCAATTTGCTAATGCCTGAGATGTCAATGTGTAATTGATTCATTTCATTCTTTCATTGGGTAGACCTTTTCCACATTCATGTTTCCTGTATTCCAAGTTCCTTTTATTCTATTTTTGAAGTTTCAGATTTTCTTTTCTTGTGTGGCATTATCAACAGCTAGACATCCCAAAGACTTTAAATTAACCATGTCATAAATGCCATTAATACTCATAAGCTCCTTAGCTCAATAGCATCTGGTACCATCTGACATGAAGGTCCCATCACTTGACATTATATCAATCACTTCATATTATCTATCCATGTGGTTTTCTTGGTAAAAAATAGGAATGGTTTACCATTGCCTTCTCATACACAGTATTAATTGATGCCTTCACCAGTGACACTAAAATGATCATCTCCCTACAACATCTTCCTCTATCACTGCTGTGCAATACAAAACAAACACTGCACATTTGTTTTAGCTGGGCATGACCTTCATGTCATGGGTGACCCTCTTAGGAATATTTACTCTCATACACTCCCACTGTTCTTCACTCATCCCTCCCAGGGAAGTCCACCTACTATGATGAGGCAGCACAGCAGGACTTGGCATTTGTGAATTCATGTTAAAGGAGACAGTTATGTGTCTAGTTTCATATTTGCAAGATCAGGATAATAGTTGTGACAACGTTGTTTTAAGGACCATGGTTGTTTGTACCTGAACACTCTAAATATTATAAAGTATAAACATGTAACCTATATGTGAATCTCCATGACTTGTACTTATGATAGTTTATTTATTTATTTGTCAATCATGTTCAAGAAAACAGGTATAGGTATAAACATAAACATGAACAAAGAAGTATATTTAAGTAAATGAGTACAGTAAGACAGGGACAGTAGGCCCGCTGGTGCACTTATGCACGCCCCCTTTACAGACCTCTTAGGAAAGGGGTGAGGTCCACAGTGGACAGTTTGAGGTTGAAGCAGTGGGAGTTGAAGGCTGTAACAATGGAGTCAGGTAGGATATTCCAGACATTAACTATTCTGTTGCAGAAGTCATATTTTCTGCAATCAAATTTAGTACAGTTTACCCTGAGTTTGTATCAGTTATTGGCTCATGTATTATTGTGGTTGAAGCTGAAGAAGTCATTAACAGGTAAGACATTGTAACAGACAACTTTATTTACTATGCTTAGATCGGACCATGCAGTTCCAGGTTGTCAAGGTCCAGAATTTCTAGTCTTGTGGTGTATGGTATTCTGTTGCGGGGTGAGAAGTGAAATACTCTTCTTGTGAAATACCTCTGAACCTGTTCGATTGTGTTAATGTCCAATATACCGTGTGGGTTCCAGATGGATGAGCTATATTCGAGAATTGGTCTGGCATAGGTTTTGTATACCCTTGTTAGAAGTACAACTTCCCCCGTTACCAGGGAAGAAGCTTACAAAATTAGTTTAACAACTCTTAATGCTTTTTTGGCAATGCTGATACAGTGAGCTCTGGGGCTTAGAGTGTTAGAGATGAGCACATAGCAAGAATGCAAAAGGGGCCCACTGTGATCCTACTAAGACTCTCCATTCATTTTTATAACTCATAACCAGCAACTGACCTTGATTTGAACTAATAGAATACAAATGTAAGTTTATCAAATAAAAAGAAATAAAATATTTTTATAGTAGAGAATGACTTTATCTCCCAACTCTTGTGAATTATACAGAAGGAACAAAAAATTAATGAGAGAATAACAAACTCAGAATAAGGGCAGTTTAAAAGCCAAAATATGTTTCTTCTTATTTTCTCTTTCTTTCCTACTTTCTAGGAAAATATTTTCTCCATCACCAAATCCTCTAATCTCAAAGAATCTAGATAACATCATCATCATGGATTAGTATAAATTACTCCAGCTTCATAAGAGGAGGTAGAAGACAAATGAGGAGAAATCTTTACGAGAATTCCTTCCTTGTTTTCAAGACAGCAGTCGATGTCTTTGGAGGTCAAAGTGAATGGAGGAGGGTGCTGGACTTTCTTGCAATATAATGACATAATTACCTAGAGTAATGCTGATGCCATCACAACTGTGAAGAGAAATACTATACTTTTAGGAAAAGTAGAGGATCATTACCTGAGAAGCCTGTTAGATATGTTGGATATAGAAAAATGAAGTGTGATATTTCTCCAATGTGCAGACCCCTAAAACTCTGCTGTGTAAGGAGTCTACAAAGCTGTTACTTCTTTTGTATGCCACAACAAACCTTCTCATTCTGTGATTCTTCACCCAATGAATCTTTCATCTTTCTTTATGCAAACCAAACTCTCTCCTCAAATTAAAAATGATCTAATCCCTCTTGCAATACTATAGGAAAGGAAACTTTTATTGACTGTTGCAGGTACAATAATGCTTCTGTCTCAGAGATATTGGCTACAATGCCTCTTATAGTCTCACACATGTGCATAGAGGGAAATGTGTGCATGCGCGCGCACACACATACTTGCTGTGACAGCGACTGCAATACGTTCTAATTAGATTTTTCTCTTTTCTCAGGTACCTTCACAACAAAAATCACATCCTTAATTTAGGACAAAATATAGCAGTCCCCTCTATGAGATCAGTTCTGGTTAGTCAAGCCCTAAATCCAGTCTTGGGTGCCAAGGAGAGTGGGAGAGAGTTACAGGACATTAGGAAAAGCTTCATGGGTTATCAACTCTAAGTAATGTGCTTTATTCAATATGGACATAACGAGAGTGGCCATGAACGTGACTGCAAATGACATCACATGTTTTGCATGTTGATGGCCTGATCTCCAATGTCTGGATGAGACTGTTATAAAAGGAGCTGATGTTAATTACTAGAGAGTATCTAAGTACCAAGATCCAGACTAAAGCTCTCATTTCCTAGGAAGAAGTAAAGCCATTTTTATCACACTTCTTTTACACAAATGCCTGCTATATTCTTATCATTGCTTCTGCATAGTTAGCTGTGTCTCAACATCATGTCTCTTTCTATCTGTGGTGGGGTATAGAAGAGTTTTTCCACAGGTTCAAAGGATAATGATAGCCTTCTGTTAGGTTGACCTACAGTAATTACGTACAATATTCACAGTGGTGAAAAACTGGGAATAGATGACTAAGAGAATAAAGAACTTCAGCCAGGCCAAAACAATATCATCAGAAGGCCTTCAGGGATGCAGCATCAGCAGATGACTCAATTGGCAAACAATAGACTTCTGCGCTCAAGGGTCAGAAACTAGTTTATTGTCTAAAGAGAGCTGAAGGCATTCTTGGGTCTTGGAGTCCAGCGAATGAGTTTGTACAGTAGTGACAGTGGAAGTAGGCAAATGCAATCAGTAAACAATAGTTCTTCACTTTAAGGCCATTCCCGAGCTTTTCAGAACAGATTTACAAACTAAGTGAAACAAAATGAAAGCCACAGGGAGACAAGATAGATACTGTGTTATCCAGTGTATCTCTGCCCAGAGGTATGTCCCATAGAGCTCAGAGAGGCTTGATCTCAGACAGATGTTCATATAAGATTATTTAATTGGACAATTTATTTTCCCTTAAAATATTTGTTTTTAAGCAGGAAGAAAATAAAAAAGAGACACCACACTTAGTTTGCAAATATTCATCTAATTTGTTCCTCAGATTTCTATGAGAAAAGTGTAGATATTTTCCGTAATTTCTGCTCCATGCATTTCTCATATTTTTTCACCCCAAATATATCATTCCTAACTTTCTGAATAACTTTCCTTGCCTCATTTTTTTTCCTCCCAGGGGAATTAGGAACATGTGACTGATTCACCTGTACAGTATAGGTCTTCTAGCAGCAACTCAAAATGGACAATATGAGGATAGTAATAATTTCTTTAAAATGTATGTTGATTGATTTAATGACTGCATTGAGACACCTGAAATAAGTAGTCTTAAAGGTGCTTTTTCAAGAGGCAACTGGACTTTCTTGTTTTTTTCCTCTTTGAAGACATTTCACTTCTCATCCAAGTAGCTTCTTTAGCTTCTTGGATGAGAAGCAAAGCATCTTCAAAGAGAAAAAGAAGAAAACCCCCAAGAAAGTCCAGTTGCCTCTTGAAAAAGCACTTTTGGGACAACCATGACCTGGATGATTGAAAATCGCCATAGACCGAAATACAGTAAAATATTACAGTTTAAATATCTCCTGTTTACATCTTGAAATTCCATTTTGGGGAGGTGGATTCAGTAATCAGATGGATCAGGGTCCACAGCAAGATGTTAGTATGAGAATAAACCCAAAACACCCTATCCTTATGCATACTTCTTATAATTGGGAAGATGGGACTCAGCTGGTCCCATTTGCCTTCAGGACTTAGGTTTGTAGATTTGAGGTCTTCCTAAATTCAACACTATCCTTAGATATGTTAGAGTTGAAAACAGCAATCTGGAACTGAAAGGAAAAAGCTGAGGTTTTTTTTCCCTCTCATGCTGTACAGTGCCCTGGAATCTGACATGAAGTAAGTTGATAGTTTCAACACAAAGAAAACATGTACATTTTTGACATTCAAACAAGAGGTGCACAGTACATCTGAGTGACCTCTGTCTTGCAGAGGAATCCAGAATGGACATTTTCATCTTCAACTGGCAAACTTCAGCAGGGAAATCTTAGATGCATGGTAACCAACGGCTGAGTGCATGAGCTCCCATTTGTGCAGGCTTCTATGATAGTATTTCTGAGCCATAGATCAAATCACTGAATCACAAACCTGATCTCTACACTTACAAATACTGTACTGTATGTAGTCCAAGGTTTTTGAAAAACCTTTTGATATTTGGTTACAAGCCAATGAAAATGTGATTCATAGTGCAGCATTTGATTTCTGTGATTAATATTCAGAATCTTGTACTGAATCTTCCTATCCCTGAACATGACATTGCCTCCTTATGTAATGACATAAACCATAAACATCCTTCATGTTCCTGCTGTCTCTTTAAAGATAAATAGAAAAATGAGAGAGAAACATTTGCTAACGAGCCTATTAAATATTGATGCCTTTTCTCAAGTTCCCCAGAGCCCTATCATTTCAGCAACTGTCTGATTAATAATAGATTAAACATTTTAGATTTGCTTACTCTGGGCTTCATAACTTTAAGTGCATCAGCTGTCTTTGTAATGGCAGGGTACAGGAGTGACAAACCTTGCAGATTCTCCACTGAAACATCTTCTAGGCAATCAGCAAATCTATTTTGGAATAGAAATGCACTTACTTAGGAAAGGGGCGAAGGAGAATCTGGGTTTACACAGAAGAGTGGGTTAGGGAACATATATTTTTCCCTTGCAGCAATATTTAAAAGGGTCATTGAAATGCTGGAGGCTGCAGAGTGGGAATCTGTTTTTTTAATGCTATCTTTGCTCTGCCTACCTTATAAATGTATCCAGGGCCTGCCTACTTTAGACCAACTAGTAGAGTACAACTGTTGCTGAAATATATTATTTCAGACTGCAGGAAATTATGGTGAATCCATCACCGACAGGAATAGCAGACATAAAAAAAGAATCTGTGGAGGATGGGGAAATCTAGGATATCAAAGGGGCTCAGGAAGGGGGATGAGTCAGGCAATTTCCAGATAAATGATCCAGAATAGAGGTACACTGCCACTTCATCTGCTGTTCATATAGACAAAGTCTTGGATTAAGTTCAAAAATCTTAAAAACATGTGCTCAGGGTCTTTGGGGACACTGCTTTCATTTTTCAGAAATGGAATTGAACTGCTCAAGGGAGCAGGATAATGGCAGAGATTTACAAAAATATTCTATAGAGATTTTTTCCTGTCAAATCCTCATGCGACGTCTTATGGAGAATGTAAGCAGATGATAAGATGATGGTAATAGTTTAGAAAATATATTCAAAGAGTCAGAAAATCAGCCACATTTTAAGAAAAGTTCAACATTTCATTTAGAAACTGTAATGATATTTACCGGTAATACATTTACATCATATATTTTTAATGTTAAATAAGCTAATAAAATAGTTAATATTAAGGTCAGTAATAAATCTACCACCAGGCAGGAGAAGCAAATCCCAACACAGAAAGATTTTAGTGATTGGGACTTCTTTTTAATTTAGAACAAACATGAGTTCAGGAAGATATAATAAAAATATATAAGTCCATGCAGCCAAGGGCAGAGTTAAATGTAATCTCTTCCTCTCACAAGGACTTTCATTGACATTATTTGTGAGGGGGATTCTAGACCAATAAAAGGAAGAGGCTCATCCCACAAAGAAAATTGAAATTGGTTGCCCTTGAATGTGATGATTGCCAAAAATTGTATATTACCTTATTGACTACATCTGTGTTGGTTGTTTTTTTTTTGTGCCTTCATATAAGTGTTGCCTCCTGGCGACTTCTGACTAGTCCCTGCAATTTTCTTGGCAAGTTATTTTTTTTTTAAGAACTTTATTAAATTTTCAAGATTCTCAATACATCATATAAAACATTATTATACATTTAAACATC
>JANHFQ010007892.1:12555-28517 GCA_032468035.1 Aparallactus werneri | reverse complement strand
GACTGCTCTTTAGAAGGCCAGATCCTGAAGATGAAACTCAAATACTTTGGCCACCAAATGAGAAGGAAGGACTCACTAGAGAAGAGCCCAATGCTGGGAATGATGGAGGGCAAAAGAAGAAGAAGGGGACGGCAGAGAATGAGGTGGTTGGATGGAGTCACTGAAGTAGTTGGAGCAAGCTTAAATGGACTCCGGGGGATGGTAGAGGACAGGAAGCCCTGGAGGAACGTTGCCCATGGGGTCGCGATGGGTCGAACATGACTTCGCAACTAACAACAACAAATAAGTAAATAAATAATAACATGAGGGCCCCTCTGGCCAACATTTTGTCTGAGACCGGCCCATGGGGGGCTGCTCCCTTTGCTCCTGGCCCCATGCACTACCTGTGGCAATGGACCCCCCCCCTCCTGGAGGTACCACCCAGGCACAGGCCTGGCGATCCCTGAAAGAGTCCTAATGAAGCCAGTTGAGCCCTGACCAAGACCAGCTTGGTGGCAGCATCAGGAACACAGTACAAACAAGCCCAAGATAAATCAAGGCAAGCAAGGGGGGGTTTCCCATTAACTGCTTTGGCTTTGGCTCTGGTGGCACAGGAGAATTGCAGTTCTAGAGAATTCCTTTTGCTCCAAGGGTTGCCTTCTGAAGTTCAAGGAAGGGCCAACAGGCTGGTTTCTTCCTGCTCTGGGCAAGGAAGGAAAACCCTTTATTATCTGTTTCAACCTCCAGGTGAGACTTGGGGGGGGGGTGGAATACAAATTTTTGTTTGTTATTCAAGCCCTCCTGGAGTGCCAGTAATTAAAAGCATCCCCTCTTCACCCCCCCCCCCAAATGATCTCAGGCTGTGGTTGAGCTTCCCAGGTTAGAGAAGAAAGGAGGCTTTAATTCTGATGCAAACTATTAAACAGGATGTCAGGTCCACAACCGCTTTTATAGGAGAATAAGTAATGGAATCGGGTTTGTTTCTCAACAGCCTGAAGTCCAGAAAAGGAAAACCAGTTCTTTCCCCCCTTAATAACTATTTCTGTGGCTGGTTGCCCACAGGCACTTCTCCCAGATAGTGGGGGGGGGGAATACATTTGCCTAGTTAAACATTCCTCTAACACACATGTTAACTGCAGAAGACTAACCCAGGGTTTGTCCCTGGCCTCTGGTTTGCATAAACAGATCCTGGTTAGTCTGGGTGGCGGAACAAGAGTAAGGCTGAAAGACAAAAGGATGCTCCCGTAGCTTATTTTCACCGAATGAGAATGGCTCCCGCTGCTCCTGGGGTTGTGAGTTCCTGGGGCTCCGTCTGCGTTTGTTGGCTTCCTGCAGTGGCCAAAAGGACCCCCTGGCCCCATTTCCCTGCTTCTCAGCCGAACAGCTGGGCCTTTTGGTCCCCCACAGGACCAGGGCGTCAGTCATCAAGGGGCATGTCTGAAGGCAAGCTAGGGGTCGGGTTGACAGTTCCTGCCCACAAGTAGAAAGCCCCCAGCAGCTACCTTGGCTTCAATTTGGCGCTGTTTTTCTTGGGGGGGCTTTGCTGGCCCAGCTTTAAACTGGGGTTACTTCCAAGCTCTAGCTAAGTGAAGGCCCAGGTTGCCTGTTTTGGGTGCTCAGCCACGCTCGCTGCCATCAGCAGAGGGATGGGAAGTGCAAAGTTTTCTGGCTGCAACATGTGCTCATTGGACAGCGATCCCCAATGAGGCTTTTGCCTGCATGCCCAGCCACCCATCCGGGAAAGGCTTCCATCCGGAAAAAGAGTAAGAAGCGGAAGGAAGGAAGGACCTTCCAATGCTGGGGAAAGAAGGTGAAGCAGCTGCCAGTACAAGGCTGTAAGGCGAATGCTGGGCTCCTCCCTCCCTTGCCCCTCCCAGCTCTTGTGAATGGGCTTCTTGCCATGGCAGGCAGCTCCTAAGACCCAAGCAAAATGAGGACCAAATGTGCCTCATTAACCCCTTCAGAGCCGTGCATTGCACTCCTGGTCAATATGCAAACACTGCTAGAAAGTGGCATCTCTGCAGGCTTGGATGCTGGAAGGAAAGTGGGGCTGAAGGTGGATCTGCTGGTCCACAGGATCTCCTTTGAGTCCTGGGCTTTGCCAAAGAAGGTGCTTCTCTGGCTACCGTGGGGGCAAAGCTGGCAGAACTGAGGAGCGGATCAGAAGCCGTCGGGACCAAGCAGGATGCCCTGGCTGCTCCTGGTGCTCTTCAGAAAGAAGCAGCCTTAAGGGGAGCAGAAAATCCAGCTTGATTGGGATTACGGCAGACTTGACTTGCGTCCCCCCCACACCCATGTGACCGGCAGGACCTTTGAGGACTCCATTCTTCTGGCTGGTTTTCCTAAGCACTATCTTGTCTGCAACATTATGAAGGCTGTTGGAAATTGTGCGTCTCGTCCAGGGTTACCCACTTGGGAGGCTGTGGGCATTTTCTACCCCAAGCAAGAAGTTCCACGATTTGTTGCTTGGTGACAATCTGCTGCCACATGGCCTGTGCTGGGCTCAGGGCATTGTATGCAACCAGCTGCGGTGGCTGGTGAGCCATAGTGGAGCCGCATGGGAGATGAGCTCCAGTAGTTGTGGGAGGTGCCAGGTCAGCAGTTGGGTTGCCATTCTTTGTGTGAGGATTATCTTGGTATGCAGAGCGTTTGTCAGGGAGCAGTGAGTGGCCTTGACTGCCTTGCTGGGGGAGGAGAGCAAATGGACCTGAGCGGCATCTTCCCACATCTGGGGAGCCTTGGCTGCTGCATGGGAACGGCTGTTCCCAGGTGGAAAGTCTTGCCTGGGCATCATTTCCAGGGCTGGTGTTAAGCCCTGAAGGCCCAGCTGCTAACCAGGGAGCGGCTCTTTGCCTCCGGATGGCCCCCTCCAGGAGAGCAGCAGACAGAGTGTTGGATTGGGTGACAGCTGGTTTACCTTGTGCTAAGATGTGTTAAAACACTTTAGGGTTGTTTCCTTTTCTTCAGTCTCTAGTTGCATCGAGCTCCCTTGCAGGACAAGGGAAGGGCAGCTGTTGTGCTTTACAATATTCTGTGGGGGGAAATGAGGCAAAATACAGCAGGGAGGAACTACTGGGCTCCCACTGGGCTCCTGCAGGAGAGCCCCCTTGGAAGCATTTTTGTCTGCTCTCCCATTGGTTGGGGAACAGTTTGGCTGCTGGAGTGTGTGTGTGTGTGTTTTCCTGCTTTTGGCCCAAGCACAAGCAGCAAGGGGCCCTTTAAGAAGGCATGAAGGAAGTGATCCCTGTGGCGCCCTGCTGGGCCTCACGGCCTTTGGCTTCCCAGGGCTCCAGAGGGTGGCATTGGGCTGGGAAGGTGACAGAAGTAGGCAGGGAAAGGTTTTCTGAAGATTTGCTCTTCCCCATTTGGCACCAGGCTCGGCTCCTTCAAAGGTTCTGTGGACCTCTGGACCTTCGTGGGGTGCAGCTTGACAGGGTTCGGGGTGCGTCCCGGCTGCGCTTGAGGTTTGGGTTGAGCAGAGTGGAGCCCCTGAGCAGGCAGTTCCTAAAGGGAGCTGATCCCATCACTCCATCAGCAGAAGAGGAGAAGGAGGGGGCCTTGGGGTCTTAGGGATTGATTTCTGCTGCCCACTTGCACATCTGTGAGCAGCTTCTTTGCTACCCCAGACCCAGGTCAAAGGTCAGAGCTTTCTGTCCAGGAGCCCACATGCACCCTCCCACTTGGTGGAGAAGCAGGATCCTTCCTTATGCTTTGGTGCTGGGGAATCCTTTATTGTAAACCTGGGTGCTCTCTGTAGAAGGCAGGCCTCATCCTCCGCTGGGAGGGCAGTTGGGGGGCAGAGCCCCTCCCCCAGCAAAGGCTATCCTCCTCCTCCTCCTCTTCCTCCTCAGGGGCCCTCATTTCCACAGCATCCTCCATACCTCCAACTCTAGTTTTCCAGAGAAGCCTGGAACTGTCTTTCAGTTTCCCAAACTGAAAAAAAAATGTGTTCCTTATTATAAATCCAAAATTCACATTACAAGATATCCTGAAGGGAGGAAGGGCCAAATATTCCTGATTTGCTTATAGAGGTTTGAATCTGTGGGTATCGCGAACCTGTAATTCAAAACCTGTTGGAGGCAAAAGACAGAAGTCAGCAACGCTGCTGGAGTGGTAGTCTTGAGTGTTGCTGAGCGCGCACATTGGAGGCCAAGGGAGCCATGGAGATCTTGTGTGTTGCTTAGCCTGTTGGCTAATGGACTGGAATGGTCCCCATTGCAGGAGGCAGGGCAGGAACTTTCTCAATGGCTGCTTCAGAGCATTGCAAAGACGTTGCTTCTTCATCCCCATTAATGCTTATCTTGCTTTACTCTTCAGCCCTTGCAATATCAACACAAACCCTCTTCCTTCGTAGATCAAAGGAAAAGCCAATTTTGATTAGGCCCTAATGCATGCACAGGCAAAGCGAATGTGCCTGCAACTAAAACCATGTCCTTTGAGGAGGGTCTCTTGGCTTAAAGTCCCCCACCCCGTCCTCGACTGCTGGTCTGGTTGAGGGAGACAAAAGCTGCCTGGCCACACGGAGGCCACCAGGATGGGAACGCGCCCAGCATTCCCGTGGGCCAGAGGAAGCGTTGCCAGGGTTCCCGGCTGGCCTCTGGAAGCCCAGGCCACCCTGGGAAGCACCAGGCAGCCACTCGTCCTGCTCCGGCCAGCGCAGCTGACCTCGCTTCCCGCCAGTGTCAAGATTCACATTCTTTTGTTGAGGGGGGAGGCAGACATTGCGGAGGAAGGCTATTCATCTGCTCCGAAGAGGAGGGATCTGGCAGAGAAGGGGGTGCTCGGGGTCACCAGGGCCCTGCCCAGCTTGGCCTGCCCTCAAAGGAGGTTTAGGGAGGGAGGGCCTCTTTTTCTCCAGCTCTACCAGGAGATGGACAGCTCTGGTTTCTCTGGAGGCCAACCCTGCAGAACAGCTGCACCCTGAACCTGCCCGCCCCCTCCCCAGGCCCCCTGCACACCTTGCCCTGCTTGGCTTGCATGTCTGGTCGCCCAGGAGATCCCCCCTTGAATGCCTACCCACATGCCTACTCTGGCCTGGACGCTTCTTGCCCTGCCCTTCCAAAGGATGGCAGCTAGTGGCTGCTTGTGCAGATTTCCAAGCCTGGTGTAGGGAGCAGGGTTCAGGGATCTGTGTGGCCAGACCCCTTCTGCCTTCCCTGGCCATGAGCCCTTGATTGGGGCAGGGTTGGATTCTGGCCATTCAGGAGAAGGCTGTGACGGGGGAGGGATTTACTCTGCTGTGTAGGAAGGAGGCCATGGGGGGACAAACCCTGCCAGTCAGCAGGGCAGCTCCACCTGCCTCTGTGGGCTCCTCTCTTCTCAGGCTTGGCCTGAGGGCCTCTGTGGCTGGTTGGCTTTTTAGCTTCTGCAGAGGGTGACATTAGATACGGGGGCTCAGAATCCCCCCCCCTTTCGCACATTGCTGTTGGAGCCAGAGTTTGCCACATAGCTCTCCTGGCACAGCAATTCGCCACCCTGCCTCCTGAAGGGCCCCTTTCTTTTGCTGGGGAGAAAACTCTTTGTAAAGGAAGGGGGGAGGAAGAGGAGGAGGAGGAGGCACATGTGGCTGCTGCCTGTTGCAGGGAAAGAGAGTCAGTTGGCTGGCATGCGCGTAAGTCATTCTTTCTCCATAAGTGTCAGCTACAGTCTGGCTGCTATCCAAAGCCCACCTCTCGCCAAGAGGCAGGAGATGGAAAGTGACGCAATGCCATACTGAGAATCCCTGGGAAGAGGGTGCTCTGGGGAGTGTGCCAAGAAACCTTCAACACCCTCCATTGGCGTCCCTTAGGCACAACTGTGTTTCCCTCCTCCATTTTATTTGGAGGGGGGACACCCCAGAGCTCGCCCTGCTTCTTGTGGGTCAGCCCTCCTATGACTGTGAGACCTGTGTGGAGCAGCCCCTGCTGAGATTTATCCTGCAGAGGTGAAGAATAGGGCCTGGCAGAAGAGACAGATGGCTGGGACCCTCCCTCATTACTGCATCTGGAATGCCCCTTCCGCTTTATCCACGAAAGCTTTTGTTCCATCTCTCCAGCAAGAAGGATTTATTATGCCTCTACACCTCTCCAATGTTGAAGAACCAGTCCTTCGTGATTTGATCCATGTGTTTCTCAGCTGTCTGTCTGTCTGTCTGTCTCTCTCTCTCACACACACACACACACCCACAGACACACACCATTCACACTTCTGGCAAATTCTGTTGCAGCAGAGTAGCTGGCGGAAAGTAGGGGGAGGGTCCCTGCAGAGTCCTTGCTTCCCAGGATGCTCTTCTGGCCCAGGGTCCCCGTTGGCTGTCCCACCAGCTCCACTCCCACAGGAGAGCCATAGCCCTTATGCTTACCTACTGCCCCACGATGCTTCTAAACTACCTTCCTTCCTGAAGGCTGGTTCTATCTGTGTGTCTCTTTGTGTGTGTGTAAGAGAGAGAGAGAAAAGTTGTAGAGGTGCTGAAAAACTTCCTTCCACTGACAATTTCTGCAGTGTCAGTAGCACCAAGGAGATGCTGCACATGGGCAGCCCTTCTGGACCGGAGCCCCCTTGGATTTCTGCACTGTGGGATGGGGAGTGGGGTTCCAAGGCAAATATCCTTCCTCCTTTGCTCTGTCCCGGGAAACATTCTTTTGTGGCACTCTCTTAGTGACCCTCCAGGAGGGTAATGGGATGCATGTGTGGTGATAACGGCAGAAAGGGAGGTGGATGTGGGAGGGGGGAGCTTGCAGCCTTTTCCTGAAGGGAAAGGGGTCCTTCTGTCTGGTTTTGTGAAGAGAGCAGAGCCCAGGATTCCCACGGGGGCATCGGGGTTGCTCTGTAATTGACAGGCACTGCAGCCGTAGTTTTGTGCTTCTTCATTGTGGTGCATTTATTTACCAAGAGGGCAAACAGGTTGGTTACCCAGCAAAGAAGCCAGAGAGACCAGGCTGGCAAAGTGGCTGCTGCCTGCTGAGCTGACCCGGGAAGGCCTTGCTGAGAAGGCTCCCTCTTATCAGCAGCACTGGAGTTTATTGAGGCTCAACTTAGCAGTGCTGATAAGGCTCCTGGGAGGACAGGGGAAGGCACGGACAAGGAGCCTGCCTTTCACAGAGGGGCCCCAGTGGCCCACTGATTCCCAGGGGGGCTCCTGGCCACCTTCTCAAAGGCCCCCTGGGACTCCTCAGAACTGGAGCCTGTCACTGCAAGATAACCGGATAGGTTCTGCTGCTGGCCTTTCTTAAATGTAGTGAAAAGTGGAGGTTGCCCCTTCCCCGTTGGGGTTCAGCCTCTCCTCTTCCTGCTCCTTGCAGCCCTCTCTGCCTTTGAAGTCCAGCCTCTCCCCATGGAGGTCCATGAAGGGGGCGTGGCTAGATTTGCCTGCAAAATCCCAGCCCACCCTCCAGCCCTCATCACCTGGGAGGCGAATGGGACAGCGCTTCTAATGGAGACGGAGAGGTAAGATTTTGGGGTTTTTCCTAGGCACCTCTAAACCTCAGAGGGTGGGACAAGGGGCATCTCCCTTTCAGCCTGTCCCATAGCCCTGTGAGGGGGGGGACCCTTGGGCCTGGGTCTGCCACCCATCTTCTCCAATCATGCCGAAATGCAAAAGCAGCACCCCTCACAAGGGGCAGTTGCCAGCTTCCAACAGATGTTTTTTTGTTTTGATTTTGAGAAAACGAAAGGGTGACATTTGAAACCAGTAGTGAATTTAAGAAAATGCAACCATGCTTTGTGTGCAACTTCAGAACTTGCCTTCCAAAATGTTGATTCCTTGTTGCGTCCTCCTGCAACCTGGACTACTCCAGCAGGGAGGGCTGGGGTGGCCCCGGGATCCCCTTCCTAGATCTGGCCCAAAGCAGCCCAACCGGCTTGCAGGGCACCTGGTGGGGAGGGGAAGGCAGACCCTGGGAAGCGCAGGTGGGCTTCCTTTCCTACCGCCGTTCTGTCCTCCCAGGATAACTGTGCTGCCATCTGGAGTGCTACAGATCTATAGCGTTGAGCCAAAAGATGCAGGGAGTTACCGTTGTGTTGCTACAACAGTTGTCGGACGGCAGAGGAGTGGCGAAGCTAAACTCACTGTTGCTCCAGGTATCCAGAAAATCTTGCTGCTTTTTGAACATTGCTACCAGCAAACACTGATGTTCAGAATATTCCCCAAAGTGCCTCCCTCCATAATTCCATTTCTATGTCTTGAAATCATTCGCATTTGATGTGTGTGGACAACACATTTCTGTTGTATGCATTTTTTTCAACAGCCACCAATAGGAAGCTCTTCCAGAAGCCATCCATTATAGCTGGCCCCCAAAATATGACAGCTTCTCTCCACCAAACGGTCATCTTTGAGTGTGTGGCCATCGGGAATCCAAAACCAATTGTGTCCTGGAGTCGCCTTGGTGAGTGGTAGATGGTCCACAGTGGCTCTTTGGCTTCCAGCTGTGGGGAAATGAAAGGTGCCGCCACTTGCAGGTTGCATGAGGGAGAAACCCTTTTGAGTGCGCCACATTCATTGTTGCTGCCCACAGGTAGGCATGCAAAAAGGGAAATTGTCCCTTGGTGGCCCTGAGTTGGCAAGGAAAAGTTGCATTGGAGAGGATGGTCATTTAGGGCAGATAGTAGGCATGGCCAGCTTTTCCCAGCTGATGGGCATTTCACTGTGACTTGTGGCAGAAGCTCCTGCACCATCCATGGTAGCTGAAAAGAGTCCGTTTGGGGCAGAAAACTAAAAACTGCTTGTCTCCTGCTAAATGCTTCTAGACATCGCAAGATCAGCTGGTTGTGCAATCTTTGTGTATCCTGACGCAGAGCATCAGAAGCGAGGGAGTGGCCAGCCTTTGCTATCAGGGGCATTGGGCTTCTGCTGGCATTTCTCCGGCATTTGGGCGAATGCCTGAGATTGTATTTCACAGAGATTTCAGAGGGGACGAGGCAGCCCAGGGTGGGAACCACCACCACAAACCGAGGCAGATGGTTGAAATGTCCCTCTCGCAACAGACCACAAATCCATCGATGTTTTCAACACACGGGTGCTTGGAAATGGGAACCTCATGATCTCGGACGTGAAGATACAACATTCTGGTGTGTACGTTTGCCGTGCTACAATCCCTGGCACACGCAACTTCACCACTGCAATGGCAACACTGCTGGTCCTAGGTGAGAAGCAAGTTGGAGGAAGTTTAGCTCTGGGCAGGGCGGGATCTCACTGCTTGCATGGGGCCCCGGGGCCTCTTCTGCTGAAGGGTCAGGGAGGCCAGGAGAGGGGGTCCGAGATGGCTTTTCAAGCCGAGCCCTGTGAAAAGGGGCTGCTTTGATAAGCTGCACAGGCTTCCTGAGGAGCGTCTGTCAGAAGTGGGCCTGGCTCCCAGGGATGTACAGTTGAGGCTGGTTTTAGAAAGGGAGAAGGCAAATGGATCCCGCTTCCTGTTTCTTGCAGCCCCCCCTGCTTTTGTGGAGTGGCCGGAGAGTTTGACCAGGCCCCGAGCTGGCACAGCCCGTTTTGCCTGCCAGGCAGAAGGCGTTCCGACCCCAAAGATATCCTGGCTGAAGAATGGCCGGAAGATCCACTCCAACGGCAGAATCAAGACCTACAGCAGGTAGGGAAGCAGGCTGCTTGGTTGTTGGATATGTAAGGAGGGGTGGTCCTGCCCAGGTGGCAGACAGGCGTGCAGCTCAGGAGGAGGGCTGGGCCTGCTCTTGGGAGAACTGGAACGGTGCCCTTCCCCCGGGTTCAAGAGCTGCTTGAGAAACACTGCTCTTCCATGGAATCTGATGAGCAGAATAATGGCATGACGGGAGCACTCTGCCCCCCCCCCCCCGCGGGTTCTGTGGGCAAGACTTAAAAGCCCAGTGGAGTCCCGTGGTTATGACCTGGCCTGCTCGACACATCCTTTGCTTCTCACCTGCCTGATTTGGCTCCCTTCTAACGCCTTCCCTCTTCCTCTTTCCAGTAAATTGGTGATCAACCAGATCATCCCTGAAGACGATGCCATCTACCAGTGTGTGGCTGAGAACAGCCAGGGTTCTGTCCTTGCCAGGGCACGCCTGACGGTGGTTCTCTCTGAAGACCGGCCCAGCGCGCCTTGCAATGTCCATGCAGAAACCATGTCCAGCTCAGCCATTCTCTTGGCGTGGGAGAGGCCCGTGTATAATTCAGACAAAGTGATTGCCTACTCTGTGCACTATATGAAGGCGGAAGGTGAGCTGAGCAGGAAAGAGCGTCCGCACTGGAGCTGCTGGGAAAGGGGGGGAGGAAAGGCTCATGGTGCCAGGAGCCTTCTGGGTCCATGGGGCAGCAATGGGGGAGCGGCTTCTGTATGTGAATGGCCTTCAGGACTTCCAGCAGCAGGTCCTGCCTAGTTAGAAGAGGCGGCCGTATTTTCCTTCTCATCATATTGTACATTTTGGCATTTATTAAATACTTTTTTAAAGGATCACCAGATATTTAGAAAGATAAATGTTGCATAAATTAGTTGGAGGATAGACTGAAAAGCTGCTACGAATTCATTCCAGCAAATGGATATATTTCACTAGTCTGCCTCTAGGAAAAAGACCCATTTGGGGGTGCAAGAATTGCTGGCGAGCAAAGGTGGCCTTCCAGCATATCCTGGAAGGGGGACCGATCTCAGCCCTGGAGCAGAAACATGCGGTTGAGCCCCATCTTGACCCTTGGGAGAGCAGAAGGCTGGCTTTGAGTGGCCTTCAGCTGGGCCCCAGGGTGGGGCTCTTGAGGCCCTAGTTGATGGGAGAGGGGTGGGCAGGGCTCCCCGCTTTCTGTTTCCCAAATGGGGTGGGAGACTTCTCACAAGCCAGGTAATCTTGCGTGGATCCTCCGGCGTGGGAATTAAGCTTTCTCAGGGTGTGTGCGTCAAAGAAACGAGAGGACCTGCCCTGTAAGTTTGTTTCTTCTTCAAAGATGGAGGGTGGTTGTGGGGGTGGGAAGAGCAGGGGTCTCGCTGGTGCAAGAAGAAAAGTGGGGGGAGAAAGCTGGTGTCTGAGCCAGAGCAGCTTCGCAGCCCTTCACCGCACACAGGTTCTCTCTGTGACAGGTCAGAAAATAAAGGACTTGGGCTTATTTTCGAGGAGGGTCTTACTTTTTTTGAGGTGCAGCAGGCCAGACTCGGTCAGCGGGACCCTGAAAGGCTTGCCATGGGGTTGTATCCCCTGGGCTTATTTTTGAGGTAGGGGTAATATGAGGCTAACCCCCCCCCAAAAAAAATTAGGGTTGGACTTATTATTGGGGTGGGTCGTGTTTTCTGAAAAACTGTATCGATTTAACTCAAAACTCTGGGAAAATCAACTGGTGGAATGTCAGCCCATGGCCTTCATTCTGACGTGGAGCAGCTGATGCTGCTTCAGCTGGGGGTGCGTGGGTGCCTTTCCCACAGCTGATGGGCTGCTGACAGGCTTCAGGTGCTAAGGAGGGTCCAGAGCTCTTTTCTGCTTCAGAGGCCTTTGATAGGCTGAGCCGGACATCCAGCATTTGGACAGAAATTGCCACAGACATAAATTCCCCAGAACCGCTAAGGAACAAAAGATGCTTGGCTCCGTTTTAGACCAAAACCCATTTTTTACCTAGATCTCACCCATTTTCCTGCCCTGTTTGTGCTGTTTAGTGGCTTCTGAGGAAGACTTCCCTCCTAAAGTGCTTTTGCTGCCGCCATTGGCCCGTTATTTTTGCATTCCAGGCTTAAACAACGAAGAATACCAAGTGGTGATTGGAAATGACACCACCCATTATATTATTGACGACTTGGACCCTGCCAGCAACTACACCTTCTACGTCGTGGCCTATATGCCCCTGGGGGCCAGCCAGATGTCTGACCACGTCACTCGGCATACACTGGAAGATGGTACTGGCTTCCTTGCTGAAAAAACAGCCACAGGACACCCAGAACCCACGGGGTGGGGTGGGGTGGGGTGGGATGGGGACGGCAGGTGGCAACAGTTGAGTCCCTAGAGGAGGATCCCCCCTCCTGGGTTTGGTCAGACTCTGTAAGGGAGGGGTCTGCATTTCTTATGACCACTAAGCTGCCGTCGGCCAAGGGGCTCATGGTGGGGTTGAGTCCTTGGCAGGAGCAGGCCCGGAGCCCCCGAGGAGGCGCTCTCCCTCTTTGCTTCAGCAGCAGAGGCCCGGCTTGGCCTGTGCCTGGCCAGTTCCAGCGCTTTGACCGGGCAGAGTCAGACTCTCTCAAGAAGTGGGTCCTTCCATATGGATTACAAACCTATGGAAACAAAACATGAAGAACAGGAGAAGCGGGAGAAGCAGCAGCATCAGGAGGGAAGGATCTCAGACCACCTCCCCACCTCTCTCGGACTGCTCGGCCCCTTAACGCTGCATTTCTGGTGCAGCAGGCAGCCTCCCTCTGGCCCTTGGGGGAGCTGACTCTGTCTTCCATCTTTCCTCCTCCTTAGTCCCCCTGAGGGCTCCCGAGCTCAGCCTGACCAGCAGAAGCCCCTCCGACGTCCTCATCTCCTGGCTGCCCATCCCGGTCAAGTACCGGCGGGGGGAGGTGGTAGCTTTCCGCCTCTCCTTCCGTCTCAGCACGGAGAGCAGCATCCAGGGACTGGAGCTCCCAGGCGCCACCTATGAGCACCTGCTCCGGGAGCTGAAGCCCGACAGCATCTACCTGGTTCGCATTTCTGCTGCCACAAGAGTCGGCTGGGGCGAGGCCTCTCTGTGGACTTCCCATCGCACCCCAAAAGCCACCAGTGTCAAAGGTGCCCCCTCTTTTTCCTCCAAATGAGTAGCAGAGCTAGTCTGTCTAAATAGAGCCCCCCCTCCACCCGAGGAAGAGTCAGAGGTTGGTTTGGAAGGTCACAGGGGTTGCCCAGTTTGGTGTAGACTGAGGGGGCTTTAGACGGGATGCTCCCCAACATTGTGGCTCTTCCTTCCTTAATGGCTTTGTTTGTAACAAGCAAGAAGCAAATAAAGCCAGAGGAAAAGGGGTGTTAGAGGGAGACTTGGCTTTCTTCTCAAGCCTTGAGGCCAGAATGTGGTGGGCCTGTTTGTTTTTTGGTGAGCTGTTAGATGGTCAACCATATAATTTCAGAAAATAAATAAACATGTCTAATATTGGCAGGTTTGCCTCCCTTATCAAATCAAAGGATGGCAAACCACTAACGTGGCCGAAGTTGACAGGCTGGAAGTCTGGCTACCAGATAAAGGTGTAAGTTCTCCCCTGATGCTCTTAACTTGAACCTTTCGTATCCGTTCTTCCCCAGCCCCAAAGTCTCCCGAATTGCGCCTAGAACCCTTGAACTGCACAACAATCACCGTGAAGTGGCAGCAGGAGCTTGCAGACATGGCCGCCATCCAAGGCTACAAGCTGTACTATAAGGAAGAAGGCCAACAAGAGAGTGGGCCAATCCTGCTCAGAGCCAGGGATTCCTCCTACACCATCAGCGGCCTGGGTGAGCAGGACCTGATGACCCTCTCGGCTCAGGGGGAGGTTTTCCTTCACCGCTATCGGGGGCAAGAGAGAACAAGAAGGGTGGTCTGGTGGGAAGGTCGGTTGCAGCCCTCATGAGGTAGCCCAGACATGGCCCAACTTATTCATGGGATTCAAGGAACCAGGTAGGCGGCCATCTTTGCTGCTGACGCTGGAATATTGTTAGTGTTGGGAAGGAAAAGAGGCAGCCAAATGCTCACAGGATTGTGCTTAAGCTAAGTAAGGCTGCAGGTTGTACACTGGCTAGAAGCAGCCGAGCTGCCTGTATGGCAAGGGCATCTGAATGGGCCGAGCCTGTATTGGAAATGTGCTGAGCATCTCCATGGAAAAGGAGACCCAGGACAAGCGAGGGAGGGGTGGGATGGCGGAGTCCCAATCAAGGCTATGGCAAGCTTCCGCTGGCAACATCCATTGCAGAGATGGTGCTCAGTTGGGCTCCCAGACATGCAGGTGGGGGCACTTGAGTGGGGATTATGGACATCGGATAGTCCCCTTGGCACAGTTCACAGTCATTTTTCAGGTTCTCCTGTCAGGCTGGCACCTGTGGAGTAGCTGCCACCGAAGAACAGCCTTTTCCCACCCTACTTGCTCCAGGAAGGCTGCCTCCCCACCTGCCTTGGCTGCCCTGAAGACCCAAGGGCAGGGCCACCCCCTTCCCTTTCTGGCAGGCTCTTTGGCCCTGGAAGTCAAGGCTCTTGCATAGACACCCCTGTCCCCCCACAGACTGCCTGCTTGGTGTCCCCTATTTATTTTTAAATGCTCCGCATTGTGTGCTTGAATTCTGGGCTGCCCCCTTATAAACAAACAGCTCAGCTCCCTTGGTGATTGTGCCAAAACTCCGAGATGCTGATTATGATTGTGGTTCTTTGAACTCATATTGCTTTCTATATTATTGCTTGGAAACTGGGTTGGTATCTTTGCCGCTCTTCATTTGATCCTTCTGATGTTTTCCTGGCATTGAAATTCCCTGAGGGGGCCCTTTGCAGATTTCTCAATGTTTTGTTTGAGGAATAAACACAGACTTTCTTGCTTTGCGGAAGATCCTAGCCCTGCAGGAAAGTGTGGAAAGAAGGAAGATTAAAGGGAACTACAAGAACCATGCTTACAGGTGGCCTTGTGCCCTCCTCTTCCCTGTGGCTGGCTGGGCGAGGCTGTGCTTGGGAATTGAAAGGTCCTTGTGTGTCTGGGAGAGGAAAGGTGTGGTTTCAGCGGGCAATAAACGCCTCATGGAGATTGCTTTCCCAGAGGGGCTTCTGCAGATCCTTCCTGCTCTGCTGACCTCTCACCCTCAGAGAATCGTGGGGGGGGCGTGCATACAAGGCGGGTGAAGAGGGAACTTTATCTGACTCGTGGCATGACCACGGAGCAACCCTGGGCAGGCCTTGCCACTGTGAAAGCCCACTGCTTCTGCAGAAGTCTGTTTTCTCAGACCACGTTCAGTCAATCCTGATGCTTAAGCTGCACAGACTCGGCTTGCCTAGCGTTACTAAGGCTCCGCTCCCTCCACAAGTTCTCTGCTTTTCCACCGCACAGCTGGCCGGGAGTCCATTCCCAGGGGGCCTGCTGAAGAATCCTTTCTGCCACCCTCCGCCTTTCCTGTAACTTCCCTGGCTCTGCTGCCAGTTCCCTCACTGTTGTTCTCTTGAGCTTGGTGCTACCTAGTGAAGAAGAGAGGAGCCTTGAGGCAGGAAACCACCTCCAGATGGCAAGAAAGCCACCGCTAGGACCCCTGATGGAAGTTGAGGTCCTGGACTCCCAAGAGGAAGGACAATCTCTGCGATTTTTAAAAATGGAAATTATAAGGCTGAAAGAGGAGTTGTCAAGTGGAAGAAGATCGCCTCAGTCTTTATGGGAACCCTGGATGAAGCAGTTTAGCCAGAAGGCAAAAGAACAGTCTAAGAGCTGTCTAACTGCGAAATTTGAGGGCAGGTCTAATGTGTCAATAGTTGTGGGCCAAGACCAACTCTTCCCCCAGCCGTGTAGCCCAGGTGAAGATGGGCCGTCTCTAGGGGTTGAGTAGTTTGCTTCCCAGTTATGCCAAGGAGATGCTGGACCACGAAAGAGGAGAGGAAAGCTTCAACGGCGTGGCAAGAGGCGAGTCTGGAGGATCTGCCTGATTGTGGCTGCAGGTCATCAGAGGTGTTAACCAAGGAAAGTCATTGACCACCCAAGGTGGGATGGTGGTTCAGGAACAGAACATTCCTATGTGGTGTGAAACAAGGACACAACCAAAGGGTGGCCTTGTTTTCATTAAGGAACGTCACTGGAAATCCATACTCATCGTCTCTTCAGCAGGAGGATAGAATATTTTGGAAGCTGCCTGAAAGTCACCTTTCATGGGAACCCAGAGTTTGGAGAGTGAAGAAACTCTCCTGGAGAAGACAATCTTTAACCTCCTGTGTTGCTAATCCTGCCATCACAGCTCACTTGCTCAACTTCTGTTTTTAGCTCTCTGCTCTGCTGCTGTGTCAACGTGTGCAAAGTAACTGAGCTGCTACTTGACGCCCAGGAGAGAGAGAGAGAGAGAGAGAGAGAGCGAGAGAGAGAGAGAGAGAGAGAGAGAGAGAG
>JANHFQ010007891.1:9241-19427 GCA_032468035.1 Aparallactus werneri | reverse complement strand
GTGGCTTGGCCAAATAGACAGTGAAATATGCATGAAGGGATTTTAAATGTCTTGAAAAGTAAGAAAAGATAGAAAAAGCTGTGGTTAGATAAAGTTACTGAAATGCCCAAAAAGGCAAAGGTGAGAATAAGAAAAGACAATGTATGAATCAGCACATGGATACAGTGAAAACAAGAATGATTTACAATAATAGTAATATATGGGCAGCCATATCATAGTGAATTGTTTAGCACCATATTTTGTTTGACTTCCTTTTTAAATATCCCACCTTCCTCCGTTCCTTCTTTTTTAGACTTTGAAAAAAAGCATTGTTTAGCCTGAAAGGTAATAGTCTTATGGGTGTATATCTATGCATGTCAAAACCAACAGTTATCTTGAATTTGCTGGAGAGAACAAACAATTTGTGATACCATCCATCTGGATTCTTTATTCTTAACACAAACTAATCACAACATAAACAGTAGTGATACCTTTTCAAACACATCATTTTGTAAATAAACTGTTCTTTCCCCCAGAAACAGAAGAGGGAGCAATACTTCCTTGTCCAATTGGTTATGTGAAAAGCGAATATTTATTTTTTTCATTACTTTCTGTTGCTGGCTTCCTACTGCTGTGCCCTAAATTCAAGACTTAACCAAAAAATAATAATCCTCATATTATTGCTGGGAGAATAAGGGGGTCAAGAATAGAGACCACCCACTCAGTCCAGAAAGACATTTTTCTTCTGCTTCAGCCAGTCTCCTCCAAAAGATTTCATATCTATCTATATCTATAAATATCGCTATAAACTTTACTGTATCTATTCCTATAGTCCTATAGCTAACTATAGCTATAGCTCTCTATCTTTTTAACAATGCCTTATTCAAATCCTCTTTAGCGTTTCCCAAAGTGTCTGTGGCAATGTGTAGTCAACTGTAGTGAATGTATACATTCCATAGAACTTACTCTGTGAAAGACTTTGTCCTGCTGTTCTTCCCACTCAATGGTGAAGAGAAACTAGGCACATCTGAATAAGAGGGCCCTTTCTGTCAGTTGTAATCCTGGATTGTTACAGTCTAGAGGCCAGCCATGCTGTCACCATCACAAATTGATTTAACCATCCATTGCAGTGGTCATTAAAGCTGCTAGAAGTCCCAGCCAAGCTGATGAATTACAGCTGAATGTGAAATGAGCTTCTAAGCCCGTTTCCCACCATCTCATATCAAAGCCTATTGTGTGCCTGCAAAGTAAGAGGTCGGAGGTTCAGGCTGGAGTTCAACAATGGGCTCAGTCAAAAGATAGAGCCCCATTTGCTCTGGCATTCCCAATTACAGTTTGCAACCCCCCTCCCCTTCCCCTGCAAAACCTTATTGTGTAGTATTTGCATCCAACTAATACACTGAATTATTGACATACCCTGATGTCAATGGGACTATTGAAGTGTTTATTGTCTAATATGTGAAATTCTAAGTATCCTGAGGGCGGGGGCACTGCATAACCACTATGGAATAGTTCCTTGCATTTCAGTAGTACTGAATAAATTGATATAATTAGAATAGTTACCTTTGCTCAATCTATAGCTGCTTTCAAACATACAACTGAGATCTATATCGGCAAGGCTTTTTCTCCATGAACGCTATTTGCAAACCAGGTATTTTACAGAGGTTTAGGAATCCCAGGTAACTTTCAGGAATGTGTCCAATGTTTTTCTTATGCATCTGAAGCATTTATGGGTCTTTCCCTCATTGTATTTTTTTCCTATGATAGTTGCATAAATTATTTATGTGTTATCCTAAGATGTATGAGCTGCGTACTTGTTAAATGTAAGGAGGAAATGTTATGGGTAAGAAAAGCTTGTGCATCCCCTGTGAGCCCCCACTTGCTCTAGCAAAACTAATATGTTAGATTAAAGAAAGGAGTTCTTGCAACTTGAAATAAGAGATAAATGTACTACCTATATCTTCTTCCCACTTAGTGGAAATACAGTGTCAGGTTTTTGTCGAGTGGGTGAAGCTAGTGAGCTTGGGCCATTTATTGCTAAATTCACTGGTCTGCTCATGGAAATGTTCAATTCAAGGCAGGAATTTTTATGTTCACTTATTTGGCAAGAGGGCCTTAATGAACAGACAGCTTTATTTAATTAATTTAATTAAATAAATAAATAAATTTCCAAGTGGGCTTTAAAGCTGCTTCTTAAGCATTGCTGAAATAAAGAGGAGATGCATCGTTATAGAAGAGGACAAAAGGGGAGAATGGCACATGTGAACTTTGAATGTTCTACCGTTTATATATAGATGCAAAGGTATAAGCAATTACCATAGTTTAAACGAAAATTCAGTATGCCATATGAGGGAAGATTATGACCTTTGCCTGTTCAGTCTCTTCTCTTGTTATGAGATCTAACTTTGGATGGTTCACAAAAATGTAGTCAGCTGGGGGGCTACCAAGAAAAAGAGTTCTCACTGATGGCACCTGGGTTTTGAAATGACTTTCCCAGAAAGCTTTGCCTAATGCTTTCTTTATGATTGTTTTGGCATTAGATTAAAGCCTTGCTATGATCCCAAAGTGTTGAAAGTTGTAAACTTAAAGATGTGATTTAATTTTCTCTTTTAATCTCATGAATTACTTTACAGAGTTTTATTTATCCCTGGCTTTAGGTATTTTAAGGTGACAATTATTGCTTTATTTCTTTTAAGGGATGTTAATGCTAAATATTTTTCTCTCTTTCTCTCTCTCTTTTTAATTTGTAACATCCTTAGAGAATTTGGTTAGCCTGTATAAATTCCATGAGAGCCAGTTGGATTTAGTGATTAAAAGCAGGAGGCTAAAAATCTGAAATCTGAAGCCAACTGGGCAACCTTGGCTCAGTCATTCTCTCTCCATCCTAGGAAGAAGGCAATATCAAACCACTTATGAAAAATATTGTCATGAAAACCACTGCTAAATTTTAAACATCAAGAGCAACAGGCTGAGTGAGCAGAGTCCACCTGCCAACTCTGTATTTTTTTGTTTCCCATCTAGCATCCATTGCATTCAGGATTCACCAAACTATGGTCAACTAATTGACAAACTTCTTACAGCATTCAGGATCATGAAGTACAGCATGTCACTGAAGATTCATTTTCTGCATTTACACATGGATCCCCCGCAAAAAAATCTAGGTGCAGTCAGTGACAAACATGGGGAAAGTTTTCACCAGGACATTACTAAAATGGAAAACCAGTATCAGGGCAACTGAAATGCATAATTCCTGGTTGACTATTGTTGGTCTCTGCAGCGTGATGTATTGGATACTGAATATACCAGTAAATGAAAATCAGCAGCAAAACACCTTTAGCCCTGTTGAACACATTCAGCGTTCACAATTTAGTTTATTATTAAATATTTAATACATTATTAAATATTATTAAATGTATTAGAGTCATTAAAAGTTAATTTCACGTTTTTCAAGATTTCTACACGATGTACAGTCATTCTGAAATTATATTTGTGTTCAGTTTGAAGGGGTTTATCATAATCACCAAAAGTTTTTCAGTAAGCAAAATTTTTGGAAAAATATGTTGTCCACTGTTATATGGCAAGACACTATTTCAATGCTTGGATTAGTAAGCAGGTTTATTGGCAATCTGTACTGGTGTAAATGTCTTCTTCTTGAAAGTGAATTTCTTTACCTTGGAACACAAATAATATAGCTTTATTTGGTAATAATTTGGCTTGATACTTCAGAGAGATATTTGATACATAGAAAACATAATATAATAGATTTTGGGATTTTTTTATGCTGTTGTATGATCCATATCATTGTAAGGTACAAGAAACAAGGATAATTAAAATAAAACAAGATAGATTTTTGAGAAAATGGAAGCAGTGGATGCATTATAAATGCTCAGCTGGCAAGCCACACAAAAGGAATGAAATAAGTGAGGCCAAAGAGAGTGGGAGGATTTAGAGAGTAGGTCAGTGTTCCAGGCCATTGAGATATATTATTAATAATAAAAAATGCATTTCTCTGAACAATATATATACTATAGACTGCATATTTCATGAAAATCTGGATGGAAATGTTACTGAAAAGGTCTAACTGTAAGAGTTGGCTTGCATTTTGAGTGACCCAAAGGAGGTCACTGGAGTCTTGTTTGTGAAAGTGATACTGTTTCAGAGACCAAAACATGACCAAAGATTAACCCCAAATTATTTAAGCATTGTGTGTTAGTTGAACTTTTGCTTGAGAGAAAGTGACAGAAGCCATTTCATTTCTATTGTACATTTTAAAAAGTCTTTGAGATTTTTAGCGTAGGAAACTTGAACCAATAATTTCTAAAGTTTAATCTAAGATCCAGAAGGATGCTTGAGCTGAAACATTTAGATTAAATTAAATCTTTTTAAATTTTTGATATGACCAGTCAATGACTGTGATAGTTACATATAATTATTAGCCTTTTAATGATTACAGATGATTATAAAATGGAAAATTACTTGACTCGGCAAATATTTATTTTATTTATTTGTTTATTTAATTATTTGATGCCCATCTCACCGTAAAGTGACTTTAGGTGGCTTACAGGCTTATGTTTACAAAGAAACTTAAATCATTCTTAATGCCATCTAATGATTTACATGAATTGGACACCAAAGTTATTTTAAGTTCCAGGATAAAAATAATCTTCAATTTTCCTGAAAAGTTGGATTATTAAAGGAAAAGGTCATTTAAAAAAATATGTGATGGGTATATAAAAGGAAGATCTTATATTAAACTCTGGGTTGAGATTACAAATACATTGATCTTCTTTAAGGAAATTTATTTATTTATTTATTTGCAATAATTATTTATTTATTTATTTATTTATTTATTTATTATTACAATTTCTATGCTGCCCTACTCCCAGTTGGACTCACAGGCTTTATTATTATGCATCACAGGCATTATTATTATTATTATTATTATTATTATTATTATTATTATTATTATTATTATTATTATTATTATTATTATTATTATTAACAGCTCCTAACCAAGGACCTAAGAGCTATTAAGGTAGCATCTGTCATATATAGGCAGTTGTTGTGATGGTCATTATTATCATTATCATTATTACATTATTATTATTGTTGTTGTTGTTGCATCGAGGTCTAGGAAAGTGTGGCTTTACTGTAAAAATGCACAATGCAATCGTAGTAGCCAACATCTATTTCTATTGGCCAACAATCGTACATAAATCTGGATTCTCTGAAAAGTTGTCTCTGAAAAGCAAACACAAACCTTGTTCCCTTTCTGGAAAGCCCCAACATAGTAAAACCTAGGAGCTTGTCTTTCCCAGTCAAATCTCTTCTGTACCTTTATTTTTTTTCTGCAGCATGCCATTTTGTATTCCAGTGCTTAATTGATTGTTTGCTATTGTTGTTTTTGCTGTTGTTCAGTCGACTCTTTATGACTCCATGGACCATGGCACTCCACCATCCTCTACTGTCTTTTGGAGTTTGCCCAAATTCATGTCCATTGCATCAATGACACTACCCAACCATCTCATCCTCTGCCATCCCCTTCTCCTTTTGCCTTCCATCTTTCCCAACATCAGGGTCTTCTCTGAGGACCCGCATTTAGTGGCCAAACTATTTGAGTTTCAGCTTCAGGATCTGTTCTTCCAACAAACAGTCAGGGTTAATTTCCTTTAGGATTGACTGATTGGATCTCCTTGCAGTCCAAGGGATTCTCAAGGGTCTTCTCCAACAATTATTTATTGCCTTAACCAAGACAACATAATACAAAGACTGGGTCTTCCTCTTTGGTTGGCCATGGCAAGTTTTCTTGGAGCAAGTAGGCCATGGCGAGTTTTCTCGGGGTGAGTTGGCCATGGTGAGTTGGCCATGTGCTGGGGCGAGTTGATTACGACAGGATGGCCATAGTGATGAGCTCTTTTCAAAGACAGCAGATTTTTCCTGCATGGCAAATTTTGATTTCGGAAACTGGTTTGAGATTGTTAAAAGAGCAATGCACATGGGTGGCAATTTTGCACATTTCATTACCTTCTCCATCTAATCCATCTGCCCAAGCATTTTTTATTTTTAAAAAAGTGCTTAAGAAAGAAAATGTATAGATATGTATTCTTTCGGTTTAGGAAATTGGCACTTATGGTCAAGAAACAGAAATCTGTTTGGAGAAAGGCCCTGATTTTGGAAAGTGTTAAATATTTTATATCTTTCATTAAGTGTCAGGGGCATAATCTGTGGGAGCTCCTACCCTCTGGAATACTATGCCACCGGAGCTGCGAATGATTTCTGATCTTCGCTCTTTCCGCCGAGCTCTCAAGATGTGGCTTTTTGAGCAGGCGTACTGTAATTAGCCACGTCTGGCCATAAATTAAATTATTCAATTTTATTTTTTTTAATTTTTAATTGTCTCCCACTTTTTAAATTTTATTGAAATTCTATTTATTGGATGTTAATTTAAGTTTTTTTAAACTTTTGTAGTTGTACGTTTTTATCTTGTACACCGCCCTGAGTCCTTCGGGAGAAGGGCGACATAGAGGTCCAATAAATATATATAATATATATAATATATAATATATAAATGTAATCAATGTGTATTCATTTAGGCTGATTGGAGCTGTACAATGAGGAAGTTTATATCCTTTGATTATGTTTTTTAAAAATGGCACTGCTTATAGCTCTCCTTCCTTTTTAAATTTAACGCTGTCTCCTGGCTGGTTTCCCACTGCGCCTTCCACTTACACAGAAACCAAAACCCCACTGCCCAATTTGGCACATCGGGCCAGGGTGTCGATTGGCGTTGCTGTACAAGCCTCCCCGAGAAATTGCCACCTACAAGGCTACTTAAGGATGAAAGAGAAGGGAAGAAAGAATCCCGCTTCAGATGATGACCCAATTATGAGACGTGGCTACACGGAAGGCCGGCTTCCCGATTAGTTCAAGGACTTAAAGGCAGGCAGAATGGTTCTGAAGAAGGCTGCTTTCTGCAGGCTTTCTGTCTTGGCTGCAGGAGTTCCTAAATCCCTAGGAAGGTTGGAATTGCTTTGCTTGCTCAGCATAGTGTTTTTGTAAGCTAATGAGGGCAAAGCGTGAGCCATGGGGCAATGATGCTGCACTATTAGCTGTGACAGAGAGCTTGATCATAATTATCTTAACGAGGATAGGGTTAATTACAGTGGAAACGTAAAGTTCTTTCTGCCGGAATCAGGCAGAGCTGAATGCGTTGTGATGTTTTGTCATTTTGATGTGACTTTGGAAATAGCACGGAGGGAAATCTCTTGGCAACCGTTGGCTCCCCTCCGGGGGTGAGTGGGTGGGTGGGTAAGAGGGAGGCCGGCAATGAGGTAAGGGAGATGGTACCTGTGGGTGAGATAACGGGCAGGTTTCTTGTCATTAGAGAAGGGAAGAGATCAACCTGCGAGGCATTTGAGTGAGGCTGATTAGCCTTTAAGCCAACCAGGGAGACTTCCTAACTGACACTGCTCCGTAAGCCGGGATACCATTCATGGCATTGAACTGGGGCCTTGCCGTTTTTAATTCACTAAGACAGACAGGCAGGTAGGGAGACAGACAAACAGATGATAGATGGATGGATGGATAGATGGATGGATGGATGGATGGATGGATGGATGGACAGGTGGGCTGGCAGGCAGGCAGACAGACAAATGATAGATGGATGGTGAATGGGTGAGCAGGCAGGCAGGCAGGAAGACAGACAGACAGACAGGTAGGCAGGCAAGAAGATGTACAGGCAGGCAGGCAGGAAGCTGGACGGACAAGCAGGCAGGAAGGCAGGAAGACAGGCAGGCAGGCAGGCAGGAAGACAGACAGGCAGGCAAGGTGACAGGGAGGCAGGGAGGCAGGCAGGAAGGCAGGAAGGAAGTAAGACAGGCAGGCAGGCAGGCAGGCAGGCAGACACTCTGCTTGTAGACTTTGCAGGTGATGGTTTTTTTGGAGAGAGGTATTAATAACAGAAATATCCCACATACTGGAACAGCAGATTCCTAATATCCGGCCAAGGAGGGATGCTAATCCCGTCTCCTTGAAAAGCATTTCTCTGCCAAAGCATTTACACCATTTTTTTATAGATGCAGCTGAGTTTCACAGCCTCTGGGGCGAATACTTGTCATTGGGCTGATCTCTGTGCAGGAGACGGGAAGCTGAAGTGGATAAAAGTCCAGGGTTCAAAGGATCAGATGCCGACTAGGTCTGAAGAAGGATTTGGGAAATGGTTTTCCCTGCTCTTGTTTAAAATGTATTACCAGATGCCCCCCTCCTTTTGCGTGAGGTTGTATGCCATCTGTCCAGCCATTTTGGAAGGTTTTATTTTTTTTATTTTTTACTCTTTTGACCATCTTGCTGATCATTTGCAGGTTCTCTTAAGGGTATTATATTTGCATATTTATATAGGAGGTTTCAATAATGATGTCTGTTTTGAAACTGAACCCCAGTGGGTTTTTGTATCCCCTAAAGTTCAGTAGCACAAAGAGGCTGGTGGTCTTTCCTGAAACTTATCTTGAAAATGTGAAAATAATAATTAGAACAACCACCCCAACAACTATTATTTAGTAATATCCTGAATATTGGATATAACCTACTATGGACATTTTATAGAGAAAGGCTGGGCATTGCTGTGTAACATAAGTCTGTTAAACTAAAAGTAATTTTTGGGAGTGAATGTTCTTCTAGGTGATTTACAAAGAAGTTTAGAATACTTTAGAACATGTAATAATATAAGAGAACAACAGAGTTGGGTTAGGGTGTAGGTCATCTAGTCCAACACCCCACTCAAGCAGGAGACCCTACACCATTTCTGACAGATGGCAGTCCAGTCTCTTCTTGAAAGCTTCCATTGATGAAGCTCCCACAACTTCTGAAGGCAACTTCTGTTCTATGGGTTGATTGTTCTCACTGTCAGAAAATTTCTCCTTATTTCTAGGTTGAATCTCTCCTTGTTCAGTTTCCATCCATTATTCCTTGTCTGCCCTTTGGTTGCTTTGGAAAGTAGCTTCACCCTCTCCTCTCTGTGGCAGCCCCTCAAATATTGGAACACTGCTATCATATCTTCCCTGGTCCTTCTCCTCACTAGACTAGCCATGCTGAGTACTTCCAACAATCCATCGTATGTTTTAACCTCCAGTCCCCTAATCATGTTGGTTGCTCTTCTCTGCACTTTTTCTAGAGTCTCAACATCTGTTTTATAGTATAAGTGACCAAAACTGGATGCAGTATTCTAGGTGTGGTGTTACTAAGACTAGATTGAATACATAGACTTTATTAAGACCCTAACAAGCTGTTTTCAAGCAACTGAACTATTCATTCACTTCAGTGATAAACTACTGGCTTAGAAAGTCATTCAATGTTTAGAAACAAGGAGGAAAAGTTGCCAATTTCAGGCTTCTTCAGTTGCCCACCAGTAGATATACCAACCTTGGGCAAGATTTGCCATGAATGTCAATACTGTAAATTACCTAGTTCACAGGGATATTTAGAAAAGGCATCAATTTTATTTCCCCACTTTTTCAGAACAGAAGAAGGCATACATTGACTTAAGCAAAATAAAAGCAATCTTCCAAAGGCACCAGAAAATCCAGAGATACATCCACCCCCATAGCTAGAATGTAAATATTATGTAACTGCTATGCCTCTGTGCACAAACAGATTTTTCAGATTAGCAGCTGCTTTTTACCAGAATGATACAATATCAGTTTGGCCTTCCATTAAGCCACATTGACATATCAACCTCTCTAATAATGGCCTTTCCATCTGTCTTATATAATGATTTTTGATATTTCAATCCATTCCACTGTGTACAGAGCTACTTCATACAGCAACTGCTGTCTCTTTATTTTGCCAACAAAGATAGGAGAGTTTTCTAACGAGGATATGGAACATCAGCAGTTCAGCTCTTTCACATACTGCTTGGACAGTACTCAAAAGTCCTACAATGTGTGGGGGAACCCAGTAATTCCTTTCCATAAAACAACATCACTCTTTCTAAACCTACAGCTGATATAAGGATAAGATCCTTCTCCTTTAGCTAGAGCTTCTCATATCACACACCAGGGTGGGATTTATGTGCTTCCTTATAGCTCATAATCCAATCAATGTACAGTATTTATTTTAAAAGTCTATATTTACATGTAAAGGTAAAGGTAAAGGTTTCCCCTTGCACATACGTGCTAGTCATTTCCGACTCTAGGGGGCGGTGCTCATCTCC
>JANHFQ010007883.1:194151-211130 GCA_032468035.1 Aparallactus werneri | reverse complement strand
GGAGATGAGCACCGCCCCCTAGAGTCGGAAACGACTAGCACGTATGTGCAAGGGAAACCTTTACCTTTACCTTTACCATTCTGTCCACAATGACAGCAAAGTATACAACGCATGTGAATCTTTCTTTATTCCCTTTGGGGAGATGGTCTGCTGGGTCCTGCCTTTGAAACCCACACTGAAATTCGATCTGGATTTGGGAATTCTATCTCCTGCTGCACCTCCCTCTAATAATGCATAGAAAAAGCAGGTTTGGTACAGTCCAAGGACGGGTGTTGGTAAAGGACCCTGCACGCCCATCGAGTCCTTGCAGCCAGCACAGGTTCTGACCTGGCATTTGAACCCCACTGGGAGCTGCTGCAAACCACCCAATCTTTCCTTGCCCAACTAATTGCCGAAAGAGGGCAGGATGGATTTCTTCATCTGACATCCCTAGAATGCTTAATAAACGCAGCTTGTCCGAGGAATTAATTCGGGCCGCCCTGCAGATATCAATCTTGGCGTCTACTGGCATGCAGGTGATATACTGCCTGGTTGCCATTTATTAGCACGGAGCTGGTGGATTTAGGAAATGACTAATTTTATATGGTCTGGAGCGCAGTGCATCTCCTCGGACAGTAAATCCCAGCTGAATTGGGCAGGGAGAGAAGAGAAAAACAGCCTTTTTCACCGGCTCTACTCTCCCTCCTCCCCCTTCCCCAACAATAAGCATCAGTGTTCCCATACCTCTGGAAGAGGAACCACCAGGTTTCAAGGAAGATATATAGAAAAACAAGTGTGCCTGGATGTGGATTTCTGGTTTTCTAATCTGCCCCCATCCTTAGGGAAGACATCCCTTGGCCTTGGTCAGATTTTGTCCCGTTCAAATGGGCTGCATCACAATTCCTATAAACTGGAAATAAATCAAATACTACAAAAAGCCCAAAGCCTCCTTCAGCTTCTTTCTAAACAGAAAGCCTTATGAAAATAAGAACCAAATTCAAAAGGTTACATATAATATTTATTTACACACCCCACATTTTCTCTGAGAGCTCAAAGGGCCAAAACCTCATTCTATTCCCACAGAGACCTATAGGGTGAGCTGATGTGGGAAAAACTGGCTCCATATCACCCAAGGAGCTCCATGATTGAGTGGCGACTTGAACCCAGGCCTCTCTTGGTCCGAGTCGTAACACTAGAAATGTCAGCCTTGGAGGCAAAGTTCACCATCCGGGTCTAAAATATAAACTGAGAATTCAACTAAAACTAGCTGCTAAAATGCATAATTTATATGCAGCACAACAGCAGAAAGAAAATGGATTAGAAGACTCCATCATAGCAGAGATAGTAAAGTATTGGAATATTAACATACTCAAATATGAAAAGTCTTGAGAGAATAGAAATGCCTTTATCTGGAATGATGGCTATTTTTTCTGTGCCAGGTGAATAGATTTGTACTTGCTTGGGTCTGTGTTCCAATATCTCAGGGGCTGCCACAAAGAAGAGGGAGTCAACCTATTCGCCAAAGCAGAACAAGAAGCAATGGATGGAAGCAAACCAAGGAGAGAAGCAACCAAGAACTAAGGAGAAATTTCCTGACAGAACAATTAATCAGTGGAACAACTTGCCTTGAGAATCATTTAACAAACTACCATGTCATTTTTATCTTCAATTTCTGTTTTATTGAACACTTTTCTACACCACTCTGGAATCTATTGTAGTAGCAGACTGTGTTTAAAAGTATAGTAGAAAAACAGCAGAGTAGAAGCACTACAAATGTTAGGTAATTCTTCTCACACATAGACACCACCCCATAAACCCGAGGGAAATATGACAGTAATCCACAAGATACTAATCACAGAACAAGCATCCCAGATACTGGCACATATTCTTTCACCTTTCTTCTTTTCCAGCTTTTGACAGGAAAAAAAATAGTACGTGGTGTTTAGATAAAGCAGGCAAGATTTTCAGGAACTCAGGAAACAAGACCAGTGAATCACCTGTGGGGGTTGTTGGTGGCACTGGTCCACCAAAGAATTTCTCTGTGTGTCTGTATATTATAAATGTACTCGTATTCAAGAAATCAAAACAAGGTAGATTTTAAATTCTATAGATACATGTCAGGAATTGCTTTGCTGTGGCTGTGTCCCATAGTCTAGCTCAGTATTACTGAGTCTTACAGCAATTTGAAGATGTCTGGACTTCAACTCCCAGAATTCCCCAGCCAGCACTAAACTACCACTGATATCATTCCTAATCTCAGCAGTGCTGGTTGGGAAGTTTCTCCAACAACAACATCCAGCAGACCAGACAGGTAATCCTCGATTTAAACCATAATTTAGCTGTAAGTTTGGTCATAAATCATGACAGTTGTAAAGGGGCCATCACATGACTACACCCGATTTTATAATCTTTTTTTGTGGCAGTCATTAAGCAAGCACCAAATGAATGAAGCCACTGTTCATCATGGGGCGGGTTTTGTTTTTTTTTGCTGGAAATCAGACGTAAAGGCCTGTTTCCAGAAAAATGTCATAAATCAAGACCATGGAACGCGGCTGATGGCCATAAAGGTGAACTGGTTGCCAAGCGCCCAAAATGCAGTGACAGGATGGGAGGGGGATGTCGGAACTTTGAATCTAGGTTGTAAGTCCTTTTTTCAGGGTGCATCACAACTTTGAACGGTCACTAACAGATTGATCGTAAGTGAAGAATAACCTGTAGTTATTAATTATTGGCACATCAAATAAATATAAAACACGTACCATAAACAGTCTTTAAAACATAGGAAGATTAAAAACTCTGCAGGACTGAACCACTTGACAAGAATGCTGTTCCCCATAGAGGCCAGCCAAGAATGAGATAAACACCTTGGCTGCTTGAGCAGGAGTTTGAAACTCTTATTATTCTGTTATTCTGATATTTACACTTCGTTGTTTCCTCTACTGGTGTTCGGGACCATGCAGCTCTGAACCTGCAGGCTTCATTTAGCTCAGGGGTGTCAAACTCAATTTCATTGAAGGCCGCATTAGGGCTGTGGTTGACCTTGGGGGAGGCTGGGTGGCATGGCCGACTGGGTGGGTGTGGTCAACTGGGGGTTTGTGGCCAGCTTGATGCCATTCCTCAATGCTGGCATGTTTCCTCTTTGCATTGGGTAGACCAGGCCGAAGACACGCTGGCCTGATCTTTCCTCTTCACATTGGGTAGATCAGGACGGCCCCACGGGCTGGATCCGCCCATATTGCGGGGCCGCATCTGGCCTGCAGGCCTTGAATTTGACACCCCTGATTTAGCTCCATTACAGCCAACACTCCCTGAGATATCTATCCCCCAGGAATTTGGGTATACCTCCGCTCCATTAACAAATCCTACTCATCTTTAAACCATGTGGTTATTGCAAACTAGCCTGGGAGCAAAATGCTCAAGCCAGTGATGCATTGCAAAAAGAAACTTTTGGGTGTCTCAGTTCTGAATATAATGCCAGTCAATTTCACTGCCGAGTGATGAAATGAAGAAGACAGTGCTGTTTGCTTTAACCACCCTGCGCATTGGGTTATCAACCCTTTTATCATGTCCCCCTTTAGATGCCTTTATTACCAAGGAAAAGCTTCCAATATTTCCCTTTTTTTTCTCATAAGCGTTCTTGCCTTTTGGCGATTCGGGTTGCCCTTTCCTTCACTTGAGATGCTAATGTTATACTGTCCAGCAGGCAGCGAGATGCCTGGGGGTGGAAGGCGGGGAAGGTAGAATAATTAAGTTTTGCCTAAAGCCTTTATTGCCCTTGACTCCTTGACTCTTTTATCAAAAATGGCTCTCCAATAAAAGTCCTTGCTGACCAGAAGCTAAAGAGTACAGCTTGTGGAAAGAGGAATATATATTACAGAAGCTAAGATCTGGGTATCCCTTATTACAGTAAATCTGAAGGATGCCTCTTTTTAAAGGCTTCTTGGGTTCCTCTTTTTAAAATTGTAATGGCTTGTGAAACGCCTAGCTTTTTCTATTTTCCTTGAAAATCAATTTTTGGACAGTGCTGAAGTCATTTATAGAAAGTTATATCAGTTTAATTTTCCAGGCCTTAGGCTGAATCATAATGAGAACATCTCTCAGAAAATGGAGTATTATAGCTGTTTTTAGAATAATTAATGCTTACTTTTTAATTGCTAATCAATATCAATTAGACTTCAAACAGCTGGCTGAACCTGGATTTCTTACAAATCAAGGGTTTAACATGGCAGGCATTCTTTGTGGGACAAGCCCTTACCCTCTGGCAGAATGGCTGGCCCAGGGGTGGGTTTCAAATTTTTTACCAGCTGGTTCTGTGGCCATGGCTTAGGGGGTGTGGCTTAGTGGACATGGTTAGGTGGTTGGGTTTTTTTAAAAAATAAAATAATTTTTTTTAAAATTTGCCCTCCCCCTCACCTGCATGCCAAAGCTACCTTTATTTGCTGTTTGCAGCACAGCTGATGACCGGGGCAGCATGCTGTAGCTGTTTTTCCACCTAGAGGCTTCTGCAGGAAGTTTTCTTTAAAAAACAAACTTCCTGAAGAAGCCTCAGCCTAGGTGGAAAAGCAACTCAGCTGTGCTGCAAACACAGCTGAATAAAAATACCTATAGACTGCAGGTGGGTGGGAGGGCCCAGCAGCCCCCCCCCAAATTATTTTGCCCAAAAAAACCAGCCAGTGCAATTTATCGGTTCTCCAAACTGCGCAAAATCCAACAAACCTCCCGAACTGGGCCGAACCTGCTGATACCCACCCCTGGGTTTAAGGCGCTAGACTGGAAAGCAGGAGACTATGACTTCTAGTCGCATCCTCAGTACAAAGCCAGTCACTTCCCTTCAGCTCTAAAAATGAGGCAGTGGCAAAGCGCTTCTGACAATCTTGCCAGAAAACTGCAGGAACTTGTCCAAGCAATTACCTGCAATCAGGAGTGACTTGAATGCACAATAAAATGGAAGAAAAGTCAGTGTATTTCCTTAAGTACACAGACACATGTTTGGTAACCCAGATTCTGAAACGCTTTGAACCTTGTGGAGAGCTTTTTGACCTTCATCATTTTCAAAACGTTCTTTGATTCCAATCACCCTGTTCTTACTTTGCTAAGCATTTACTTGACCAGTTTTGATTTCTGGACTTTCAGACTGAGAAATGTGAAGCAGAATAATACTGTATGAGGAAAAAAAAACCTTCCCAAACTTTCTACTTTTCTTGACACGCGTAGGCATTTTCAGCTGCGATGCAATAAGCAAGAAGCTGAACTTTGGTAAGATCTTAGTATCTTAGTTCCTCTTCCACAGTTTTCCAGGTGCTGATTTAACTGTAAAAAGGACAATGATTTAGTGATACTCAAAGACGCTAGTGGAAAATCGCACAACCCTTGAATGATCCCATTTTAAATCTACTCAGATATTGTTCACTGGGGGATAGTCGCTTAATCAAACATGCACAGAACACTGCTGTACAGGTAGTCCTCAACTTACAACCAAAACTCAGCCCCAAATTTCCATAGTTAAGCATGAGTTTTGCCCCATTTTACAACCTTTCTGGCCATGGTTGTTAAATGAATGACTGCTGTTGTTAAATGACTAACCCGATTGTTAAGTGAATCTGGCTTCCCCACTGACTTTGCTTGTCAGAGGATCGCAAAGGGTGATCACCGGACCCCAAGACAATGCGAATGTGAAAAGTACATGCCAGTTGCCAACCATCTGAATTCTGATCACGGGGATGCTGCAATGATCGTAAGGGTAAGTCACTTTTTTTTCAATGCCCTTGTAACTTCAAACGGTCACTAAATGAACCGTTGTAAGCCGAGGCCAACTTTTAAACAGAATTAAGAGAACCACCATGTGCTCCATCCTGAATGCTGTTGAGGGACAATGGGAAGGATAGTTATTATTAATTGTATACCATACTGAGATATTCCTGTGATCTGCCAGTATAAAGCCCTTCTCCCATTCTTTTCTCCCACGATGCATCCATGTACAATAATCAATGGGAAAAAATATGAGATTTGGCAATGGTTCTAGAATTTTTAACTTGAAACTGGAAAAGAAAATAAGAAGTCTTTAACAGAAGAAACTCTGCTCCCCGTATATAATATTTTTGTAAAGAATCAAAGCAGGTAATATTACAGTGTTTTCCCACGTATTTCCTCTGTATATCTTCTTCCGTGTATTTATAATATTATATTAATGAAGGAATGGGGAGACTTGCAAAGATGAGAGTGAAAAACTCTCTATTGAAACCCTAGAAGAGCTTTATTTGAACTTGCCATCTTACAACCGCTGAGAATGCTTTTTATCAGATCGACAAGGAGGAGTTTCATGTGAAACAGCACAGTAGAGCTAATTTTGTTTTCTCTAAATGTTCTGCTTCTAATTCTAAAGTATTAATAATGAGATTAAAGCAAAGCCTAAAAACATACTCGGTAAGACCCTTTGGAAGCCAAAGAGAGAGATGACAAAAAAAGTTCTAAAATAAGGATTAAAAGAAAAATAGTTCAGTTATTAAATCTTTAGTTCATCAGTGCAAAGTAATTCCTTTTCAGTTCACATCCACTGTCTGATAAACAGGTCCTTTATGTTTTAAGTTGCTGCAGCTTCTACTTACATATAGTTAACAGATAAAACGAGCAGTCCTTTTAGATGTAAGTCTTCAAAAGTGACATATGGTTGGCCATTGGATACAGGAGTGGGGAAAAAAAATTCCTGTAGTTTTTATTCACGGCATCTTCCTTAGGTAAAATCAAACTAGCTTTGTATGAAACCTTTGTTAAGTCAACAATATATGAAAGAACTTATACAGCAAGGACAGCTTGCTGGTGTAACATCTGTCTGATCCACTGCACAGTGTGCTTTCATGTCTGACAATGTAATACTTCTCATAAATACCAATATGCTCTTTGCAAGGTTGATGTCGGATGTGAACTTTGTTGGCAAAAAAAAAAAAGAAATACACAACACAAAAACAAGCAAATCACTGTCTTTTTGCATCTTTAACCAGAAAGAATCCTTTTAGATTTCTCAACAGAAATCAATCTGATTTGGGTTTAAGACAGACTTCAGCTGTGTATACATTTTGTAAACATTGTATGCACAAAGGAAGGATCCTAGAATCTGTAATAAGATTATTGTATATGTAAGGAAGCTTCAGAAAATCTGAAGCTACACTAGGCTTCATTCTCCGCTCACCAGAGACAAGTATGACCCTTGGTTTGGCCCATTAAGCCTTGAAGTGCAGAAGCTTCTTTCATTGCAATTGAAATTGTACCCAAAATGCAAAAAACACCCCCCAATCCTGTAAAATTAAATAAGCAGCTTAGCAATGCACAAACTGCCAATTTGCAGCTTCTATTTCTAAGCATATTCCATGACATCACCCACCCATGGCTGGCTAGATTTGGATCTCAAAGTGCCATCCCGAAATATAACGCTAAAGGAAGTTGGCATCTCTCGGCTATTGGTATTCCAGAATGACCTTCTGCGAATATTTTGAGAAAAGCCTTGTTATAAAAAATCCAACTTTGTAAAAACAATGTTTGCTTGAATTAGGTCATCTATGCTCATGTGTAGCCGTGTACAAATGGGAGCGTGTTGTCATTTGGGGGAAAAGGCAGCATCCTGAAGTTCAAGCAATTCTTCCTGAAAGTTAGTTTTAGTATTATCCTGGGGTTTCTAACACCAATACCTAGAGATCTCTCTATCAAGGTAATTCCCTTGGCATTTTACAAAATGTTGCTTTCCATAAGAAATCACGTCAAGAAAATAAATTGTGCATCCAACATTACAAAATTAGCCTTCTGATAGATGTTTTCCTCATCCTCTTTCCCATGTGACCAATCTTCTCATTTATCTTTCCATAAGCCTTTCCATTATGACCTACAAGACATTCTCAAATGCAACCTGCAAACTGCAATTGTATTTTTTGTAAAGGTATGCTGCAACCTATAACAGAAAACTAGCATTAAACTGTAATTTAGAAGGGTTTTTTTTTCTAATCCCTTTAATTTATCTTAGTGATATGTCACCAATTTTATCTGATGGAAAAATGTCTCTTCCTAAGAGTTCCTACGTTCTGATACGTTTCTTTAAAGTTTGGAATATCCCAACACATTTAAATACAACCTCCAGGTCTTTCTAAAAAATTCCATTGATATTCTCTCTGATCTGACATGCCCTAGTGGTATGATGAGATAGTTGGCCCTAGGCGAATAAGATTTGGTGAGTATAACGTACAGGACACTGCATTTTCACAGTGGATTGATTCAAACTTAAATTGACATAGTATTTTTAATCCTATCATCCCAGAGGCATGGAACTGAGCAAAAAAAAAAAAAAGCACACCAAACCAAATCAGAAAGCATTTCCTTGATTTTCTAAATAAACTGCTACCTGCCAATCTCTATACCAAATGAAGACAGCTACCTTGGTTTCTAGTGCTCATTGTAAATATCATTTCTACAGCAAATGGAATGGTAATTGCAAGAATTCAGTTTCGATCAAAGTTTGTAAAGTTCTAGAATGCATGCTGGAAAGGATGATACATTGAAGAGCCCAAATTGGCTCAGGATGAAATATCTAAGGAAGAAATTTCATACACAGATAACGAAGAAGCCAGGATTTTCAAGGACTTACCTCATAGTCCTTCCTTTATCTTCTTTCAAACACTTCTCAACTTAAATCTTTCCCAAGGCTAAAGCATTATATATAATTTTTATTTTTTTGTGACTCTGCCAAGCAATGATTTTTGTTCTTGTCACTCGTGGTGTGCAACACCTATTTAATTTTTTATAACCAGCTGGGAAATTGATCTAACAGGTTCAGTAGTTCAATTACAGGAGAAACAAGGGCCCCGAACAGCATATCTAAAGTGATTTGTATTTCTTCAAATTAGTTTTAAACAGACAGCAAACACTCTGGTATCAAGCTCATAGAGAGCAAAAAGAGAGAGATAGAAAGTTTCCCAATACAAGTATAATTTCCCATACAACTATGTGTTCAATAAGAATCTAGATTTTTTTTTTCCTCATCAGCTATAGATCATAATATTTATTGCATTCTTGCCCTTATTTGGTTTGCGGTTTGCACACTTTGAACAACCATCCGAGTTTATGCTTTGCTTCACATTTAATCTGAAACAAAGTATACCATTTGAGTTGGGAAAATCACTAACCTTTCTCAGTTTAGTACCAATTAAGGGGAAAGTACATAATCTTACTTTGATGTGTGTTTCGAGCTACAATACATAAACAAAGGAACAAACAAATAACTCTAACTCATTTTCTTTAATAAATTAGATAATTAGATAATAAATTTTAGGCACATAACACAAAACACAGAAAAATAACCTTCATTTAAACCAAGTACCTTTCTTCCGTGAGCAATAAAACAATTGATGTCAGGAATTAGCGTGATTCACAAACTAGCGAAGTAGGAAAAATGCTCATATCCTGCCCACAGTTTTAATCCTCCATTTATTTTTAAGTGATTTGTGTCTCAGATTTGGAAGATAGTAGGACATGATCCAAAAGTAGGACAGCTCACTGGATCTGGAGTCTATTTACATGGAAATACAGGTTGTGTTTTTAGAAGTGATGCTTTATGCAGAACACCTACATGAGCCCATGTGCTGGACTTCCTTCACAGTAGCTGTCACTTTTAAAAGCAACATAATGAGCAGACATGCAACATGTGGGAATTCTGGCGTGGGAAATGCAGGGATACACACACCATGCTACAAGAGAGATATTTTTCTCATCTATTTTTGCCTGTTTGTCAGATATCAAGCAGGGGGGAGGGAGAGAAAGGCTGATATCCAGCTGAAAACTGCTTTGTTGATCAGGTAATAAAATTCAAACAGACCTGCCCAACATCCCTTTGCTGCCATTTTAATGAAACTTAGTTCCAAACAACATCCCAGAATGTCCCACTGGAATCAATGGAAGTTATTCTCTTAAATATGCAACTGACAGGAATGGTTGTATGTTTAGGAAAGTACAAAAAGGTAGCCAAAGATTATCATCCAATGTCTACTTACCGGGGACCAAGCCCATTGAATTTAATGGAAGTTGCTTTTGAGCAGATATCTAGCTGTTTATATTGCCAATATTCTAAAGTCTGGACTCTAGGGGCCTTTTTTTTAAAAGAAAAGCAAAACTTGTGGGTTTATTATTATTTTAAAAATGTTGCTGGATAGTTTAATGTAGCTTTGCCTGAACACCCGACTGTTTACATGAATATCAATAGATAAGAGTGAGATAAAAAAGAAAAGCCAAAGAAAGCATATTTTAAAAGGTCTTTTCAAAGCAGTGAAGAGTCAATAACTGCAAAATTATACTGCCGGAGAACATGAAACCTCACTAAACCTAGTATAGGAATGTTTCACATGTGTATCAGTGCCAATAATATTAGTGAGATACATTGCCCACACCATTCCTGCCTATTGTTGCTTGATAATAAATCTATAACCTTATATCAATGCAGAACCGCTGTCATATGATGGAGAAGCCTAGGCTTTTTACCTAGCATTGCTCCGACAGCACAATTCTGTATCCATTCTTGAGACTTCAGAGGATTCCTGCAGCCTGAAGTGCATCTAGAGATAATTTGCCACATCATCTTGGTAGTAGGATAGCTCATTCTAATCAGAGGATTCCAGAAGACTGAAGTTTTCCTAGCATAACTTGTTCTGTTTAATCATTGAGGTGTGGAAATTAAAATTAAATTCTTCTTTTTGGGGGGCACCAACCAGGATCAGACTACAGTTTAGAGATTTTAACCATCATATTTCCACAATAAATATTATTTAAAAGGTCATACCCCCCTCTGTTAGAAACTGACCCCAAATAAATTCATCCCAAAGCAAATCTGGATGCTTGTAATAGCCAGACACATTCAAGTCTGCTTAGGTTACTGTTTTTACCCAGGGAATAAGTCTTATCAAACCATGAAGGATGACATAGGATTGTGCTTTCATCCAAATGCACCCTTATTTCAGAGTAATCCCACAGAAGACAATAAGACTTACTTCCAAGTAAGCAAGGGTGTAATCTAAGCCTAGGACAACCCATCCAAAAGAGATTCCATCTCAAGAGAAGCCCCATGGAGGATTGCAATTCAAAACCGATGTGGAAGTAAATTTCATAGTAATCCCTAGGGATTACTCTTATTAGGATTATCTCTTATGTTTAGGATAACAGACTGTTTATTGCCAATAGATGGTGGTTTAAGTCCCACCCACAGCATTTATTACTAAGGAAGAAAGCTTGTAAAAGAATAGGATTGCGGGGGGGATCGTGTGCAGTTCCAATCTCAAGCTTTGTTGACTTCAGAGCAAAGTTCTGGAAAGGCTTAGCAGCCTAGCAAAGCGAGAAGAAATGAGCGAAGTTTGTAGTAGCCCACGGTCACGGTCGCAGCACAGAAACAGAAAGCTGTTTCTCTCTGTATTCAAGCTGGGTGACTGCTTGTCCCTCCAGAAGCTTCTCACACTGAAAAAAAGGCTGCTGAGGGAGGGACTTGCCCAAGTGTTGGCTCCTCGAAGATGCTCCCATTCCTGATGATGAAGGAAGAGAGAAGCAGCAGCCAGCCACCCAGCTTGAATGCAGAGAGAAACAGACAGCTGTTCTCTCTGCATTCAAGCCAGGTGGCTGCTTCTTCTCCTTCTCGGAGCAGAGCAAACACGCATGCACACACAGATGCCGGGACCAGGAACTTCTTTGAGGAGCTGGCATGTGGACGAGTCCCGGAGCTAGAAGGTAGTAAGTACCTCCCCGCCACTCCACCCTTGGGCTGATTGGGAGAAGGAGAAGACTTGGTTGAACTTTTCTTTTTCTGCCTCCATTCGCAGGGGATCTGCCTTCCGAGCAGCAGTTGAGCTAAGGGAAGCAGCCAAGTTTTTCTTCCTTCTGCTACCTCCCTGCGGAGCCGCTTAGAAGCTGCTGGGAAGTTGTGAAAGCTGCTGCTTTGGCGGCCAGGGGTCGGGGGTGGCCTGGCTGCCACTGCATGCCACCCCACCCCCACCCCCATCCCCGGAGTACACGGCTGCCTTTACCACAGCTCCACCATCCCAGGTGAGCCGTGGCTGCTACTGCCTGCTCCCCCAATCTCCGGAGGCCAGGCAACTGCTGAAGCCACGCCTGGCTGCTGCAGCTACCGTGCTGCCCACCCACCATCCCTGCCCTGGAGCTTACCTGGCTCAACTAGCAGGCCTCTTTTTTTCTACCTCACTCTGAAAGGCCTCTGAAGTGAGTCCCATGACTGGGCGGGGTGACCAGGTAGGCGGGGATGAGATTTTTTTTAGCTCAGTTGAGGTGCAGAAATCAGCTGAGCTAAAAAATAAGGGAAGTTAGCACAGGAAAGGGTGGGGATGGAGCAAGTGGGTGAGGCCAGCCAGGGGTGGTATTTACCGGATTGGCAAACCACTTGAAATTATCGCTAACGGATCTCAAGAACTGGTGAGAACCAGCTGAATATCACCACTGATTATATAAGTATCAGCAGAAATTATTTTTCCATCTGAATTTAAAACATGATGGAGATCACAGAATACATGATAGAGATTTTAATTCTTCTCAAATCCCTTCCAGGAATATTAGGCTTTGGGGTGGGGGAAGGTGGAAGCTACCAGAGGTGAAAAAACCAAGACGTTAAGAGGCTGGAAGAATCAGTTGGGCATGTTTAACATAGGGAAGAAAAATCTGCAGAGACATGTTAGTGCTCTTTGCATATCTTAAACGTTAGCAGGTAAAAGGTGAAGCAGATGTGTTCAAAGTTGTTCCAGAAAATAGGACAGAAAACAATGGGGTTAAACTATTTGGATGCAGATTTCAATTGGGAACAGGGGGGGGGGAATGTAACAGTAAGATCTTTTTGACAATGCAGGTGCTGCAATAGAATCTGGAAGGCCATGGCAGGGAATGAATTAGATGATCTCCAAAGTTTACATTGCATGATTCTATGATTCTGTTGTAATACAACTGCCATGGAGGACAAATCATTTTCAAAAAATTATAGACATTTCTCCTTCCAATTGCACTGTACTATCAAGGCCAGAGAGCCAGTATGGTTTAAGACACCAGGCTAGAAACCAGGAGACTGAATTTTAGTCCTACATAAGGCATGGACCTATCCCTTTCTCTCATCCCAACTCACCTCATAGGATTGTTGTTTTGTTGTGGGGAAAAAAGGAAGAGGAAAGGATATTAAGTATGTTCACTGCCTTGAGTTATTTATAACATTAATAAATGTGAGATTAAAAAAATATCTAAATGTCACCTTATGAGCAATGAATTGTGTATAAAGTGTCCTATGGACAATTGTCAGCTTTTAACAACCTAATTATCATAGAGGGGTAGGACCTAGAGAAAGGCTGGAGCCAGAATGGAGAGATATCTACAGATTCTTCATTTCTACTCCTAAGAATTCAGTCACAACTAGCCCTCATTAGTAATAGTCTTCCCTGGGACCTGTCCAGGGTTCTGAAGGATATGTCCTTCAGCAGGCTTAGTTTCTGACCTCACTCTGAATCAGGGGTGGGTTTCAAAATTTTAAACAATAGGTTCTGTGGGTGTGGCTTAGTGGGAGTGGCTTAGTGGGTGTGGTTAGGTGGTCAGTTTTTGAAAATAAATAAATAAAAAATAAAATAAAAAAATTGTGGTCCCTCCCATTCGCCTGCATGCTATAGCTACCTTTATTTGTTCTGTTTGCAGCACAGCTGATTGGCGGGGCAGCGTGTCTCAGCTATTTTCCTACCTAGGGACTTCTGCAGGAAGTTTGTTTCTTTAGAAAACAAACTTCCTGCAGAAACCCCTAGGTGGAAAAACAGTTGAGCTGTGTTGCAAACAGAGCGAATAAAGGTAACTATAGTGTACAGGCCAGTGGGAGGGCCCAGCAAAAAAAAAATTCCCAAAAACCGATTGACTGGTTCGCTACAACCAGCATGACCTTAACAAATGGTTCACATCAACCGGTAGAAACTCACCCCTGCTCTGAATAGCTTTTTGTTTATTATCCTTTGCCCATGGCCCCTTGCTTCCAATCACTACATGATGTGTCTTTATACATAATGGAGAAGCAAACCATATCAAACTTTTTAGGACATTCACAGTGATGCAGTGTCAGGGATTAGCACTATGCTTTTCATACATTGCTTAATTTTACATAGAAATCCCACTCCACCACTATCACTCTCCCCAAAAGCAAGCATTTTGGATTAATGAGAGTTTTGCACAGGTAATCCTCAACTTTGTTTAGTGAAAGTTATAATAGCACTGAAAAAAGTGATTTCACGCTTACAACTATTGCAGCATCCCCATGGTTGCCTGATCAAAAATTGAATACTTAACAACTGACTCATATTTATGATGGTTGCAGTGTCATGGGTCATGTGACCACCTTTTGTGAACTTTTGACAAGCAAAATCAATGGAGGAGCCAGATTCACTTAACAACTGTTGATACTTAAATAGAGTAATAAAAGATATACCTCAATTACCATGTATATAGACTAAGGAAGATTACTTTGATGGAAATATACAGGAACCATTATTTAGAAAAAAAAGGGCTGACATGGAAGAGTATGTTATTATAGACAATTTCAATAAAAGTCATTTTATCCTTCATCCAGAAGTGATTTTCAGGTTTGTTCTACCTGATGAGCTGACACTATGGAGAAGTATATGTCTCATGTGTAAACAAAAATAATAGCAAAAACATTTTTCTTTCAAAGACCTATAGGAATTTGCAGTGGAAAGCAAGAGGAAGGAGAAAAATGACAAACCACACAACACATTGTGCTAACACAAACTCCAATCCTTACATACATGTACGTGACATTATCAAAAGAGTTGAGTGTGCATTATGATGTCATAACATATATTTTGTCATTTTAGTGTCATTTATGTTAGAAGCAGATGTCTATGCACAAAACATTTCCTGCTAATTGAAAGATCGAATTCAATTAAAAATCTTCATTTAAACTGCATACTGTACTTACTCTGCTCTTAACATCTTTTAGTTTGGGAAGTATTTCCAAGCCAAACCCGTCTGCTTGACCACGTGTTCGATTGCCTCCATTCATATAATTTCCAAAAGCCAGAATCAAAGCTAAAATATTTTTCACACTTTTCATTGTGATCAATTCCTGAAAAACATAGCCAGAATTTTTAATATCAGAAAAATATTACAAGAAGAAATATTTTGTTAGCTTTTTTTATAAATTTATACAGTGAAATATACTAAGAGAGAAATGTTATAATTCTATAATTAATAAAATCAATTCTGGGCCATGAAATTATTTTAAGAACTCACATTGCTCAAATTAGTAGAATATTGAATTAAGAATTCAACAATTATCAGCTAGAAAGTTAATTGGATGACTTTGGGCCTATTATTATTATTATAAAGCGATGGTGGTGCAGTGGTTAGAATAGAGTAATGCAGGTTAATTCTGCTGATTGCCAGCAGTTTGATTCTCATTGGCTCAAGGTTGATTCAGCCTTTCATCCTTCTGAGGTTGGTAAAATAAGGACCCAGATTGCTGAGGGCAATATGCTGGTTCTGTAAACTGCTTAGAGAGGGTGGTAAAGTATTATGAAGCAATATAGAAATCTAAGTGCTTTTGCTATTATTAAAGCTTTAATTATTTCAGTAATTGAAGAAATAAAAGGTAGTGACTTAGGCCTCAGTCCTTTTTTCAGAAGTTATACAGTAGAAAAGTAAATGAAGTTCAAACTGCAACTCTGAAGCAACATAATAATCAGCATCACTGATCCAATCAAGTATAAACACAAAAATATTGTATGCCTGCATTACCAAATTTAAAATAAATCTGCAAAAACAACATTCAAACTCAGAAAAATGAGGAAAATTAAAAAAAAGAAAGTTGTTTTCTGCTTCAAACGTTTATCTGAGAAACCAATGCCTATTGTAGATTCATGAAAGCTGTTCTGACCTCAAATGTCACTGGGATCTCTTTGAAAAAAAATACACTTTATTATTTATTTAAAAGACAAAAAGAAAAAGAAAAAAAGAAAAGAAAAAAGAAAGAAAAATAAAACACATAAAATTCCATCTTTACAGTGAGAGTTATTCATCATTTTTAAAATAACCATATTACATTTGTTTTCCCATTTACATTTATTTATTTATTTATTTGGACTTTTATGCCAGCCCTTTCCTGAAGGACTCATATATGTGTTCAACTTGCATACATTTGTCGCTTATTTACATTGTCTTTATTTTATAATCCTTGCATGCACTCAATATTTCTTAATTTGGTATAAATCTCTTTTCTCCATATTTCTATCTTAGTCAATTATAAAATCTCTCCCATGTTTTATAGTATTTGGAATCATCTTTCCCTTTTATTTTTAGGGAAAGCCTGTCCATTTCTGCGCATTGTAGGATTTTACTTATTCTTTGAGACTGTTGATATTCTCTCCATTTTCCATGATTGAGCATAAGTTAGTTTTGCTGCTGTCAATATATGTAGAATTAAATAGGTTACTTCTTGTTTTAGGTTTCCTGGAAGCATTCCTAGTAGGAATATTTCAGACTTCCAAGTCGATGGGCTGATCTGTCATGGTTTCAATAAATTTTTTAATTTCAATATTTTTTGCAATTTTTTGTAGCTTTGGGGCACTTCTACCACATGTGATAATATGATCCAGGGATTTTTTACATTTCCAGCATCTTGACATATTATTTTTATTCATACTTGCCAATTGTACCAGGGAATAGTACCATGTATAAAACATTTTGTATAAATTTTCTTTGTAGGCCACTGATAAGGTTAATTTAATATTTTTAGTCCATAAAAATGAGCCACAAGTGGTGCAGGGTGCTAAGTACTCTAATTTGTGTTCGCACTTCACTGCCAGATGCCTGTAATTAAGGCAAGTTCGAATCTCACTAGGCTCAAGGTGGACTCAGCCTTCCATCCTTCTGAGGTAGGTAAAATGAGAACCCAAAATGCTGGGGGCATATATACATATATGCTAATTCTGTAA